>JASCZW010004718.1:0-56773 GCA_034211315.2 Aedes japonicus | reverse complement strand
TGCGCTACGTTCGGTGCCGTATTTTTACTCTTTGAATACAGTGAAACGTCATTTGATTACATGCCGGGTCAAGGAACTACGAGTGACTTGTTCCAAGAGATTGCTTTCTTTGTTGAAGAAGGAAAAAATGATAATCCTGTTCGAAAAGCTTTTCAGTATCGATGCTGTGGCCAACAGCCGCACGAACCGGTGCATTTCACCGCAGAAAATGGAGAACGTTCCGGAAAAAGTGAAATTCATATTTCAAACAAACTTCCTCAGGTTGGTGTCGCGATATTTGGCTTGGTGGCGTCGCTGGTTTAAAAATGCCGCCTGTTTTAATTGATGCTGGAGTTGCGATATACCGAAGTGTATATCAGTGTTTAAAAGGACTAAGTACTTCTGGGTGAAAGTCAACTTCTCCGGTTCAAAACGTTGATACCACAGCGGGATGGAGTGCCGTGTCAAACGTCCAATCGAACAATGGATTCAACAATGGTTGAACGATAACATGAAGTTTTGGCCGAAGGATTTGTGGCCCCCTAGCAGTTCAGATCTTATCCGTTGGATTATTCGATTTGCGTATATGTTAAAGCACGAGCCTGCAAAACATCACACCCTAGTGTGAAAACCCTGAAGTCAACCATAACACGCACATGGCAGTCAATGTCGGAGGGCTACATTCGAAAGGCTTCCGGCGTCGGCTCGAGGATGTTATTGATAAGCATGGAGAACACATTGAATAAATCTATTTTAAAGGACTTTATAAAGATAACTGCACTCGAAAATGTTCATATTATTGCTTGAATTAGTTGAAAATGGGATTTGAAAGAAATAGAACAATTATTCGCATTATTTTCTGCCGCGCACTGTAGATCGATAGATATATTAGGATTTGTTTTCAAAACGATGAACATGTTTTATAAACTATATCGGATATTAAAACTTACTGATTTTCAAACAGATAGCAGTTTCTTTGAAAACTTAGAGGTTCATCTAAGAAAAAAAAAATATTTTATATTTTATATATTTCTACTCAAACAGAAAACTTTTATTATAATTGCAGGAAACTTTTGGGTTAAAAGTTTATTTTGGAATAAAAACAGTATTCTTTCATTTTCAACCATGTTATGGTTTCAATTTGAGAGTTCTATAATCCGTTTTGAAGTTTCATTTTCTAAATGCAGAGCAAGAAAATTTTGAATTGACGGATTGAAGGTTTTAGTTGTAAAAGCAAACCGTTTTCTACGAAAATGTTTTTTTTATATTTTAATTATCGTTGTTTCAATAATCAATATTCGTTTTGTGTAGACAGGTGAATGAAAAATTCAGGTTACTTCATGACCAGACCCGTAATTTCAACTAAATTTGTTCACGAAAAAATGAAAGACGAGTTGCCAAACCTAATCAATTTGCATGAAAATCGAGCTTTTGTTTTGGGGCCACATTCATATTACGTAGACTCATTTTAAAACCTCGAGCCCCCTCTCCTCTCGTAAACACACAGAAAAATCTGTGGTTTGAATAACACCTTATTGTGGTGACCGTCACTGTTAAACACTCAAACAGATCACTAGGAAATTAGAAAAGTTTCGAATATTTTTTCAAACAGACGTATCTGATTTTCCACAAAGATGGGAAGTAAGATTCAAACGTGAATTTCTCGAAACTTTCAGCCCCTTTACAGAAAAAGCATCACCATCATGTTAGGAAAATTTTGGTTCCTTGTTTTGGTGGCCATAGTTTGCATGAATGTGCTGAAGGTCCCAATAATTTTATGTTTGAATCTTACTCTCCTTTTTGTTTACAAAATCCAATACGTCTGTTTTAAAAAGTACTCGAGCAATATACAAAATATAAACAATGCTCACTAACGTAAACCTGGACGATTTTTCATGGATTTTCTTTTACCCGCACTGACAAAACTACCCATGCAGCATCAATCATAGTAACCCATGAGTCAGCAGATTAGATTTGACAGCTCTATCAGTCGAACTCTAACCGTGACGGCAAAAACAGTGAAGCAACTCCGTTCAGAAGTGTGCGCGCACGCCCGTTCCGGCGCGCCACAGCCCAGCTCTTGGCTCTATTGAGGCAACAATCAAGGCATCGAAAGCCCGCCGGAAGGCCAGCGACCTGAGCGACAAGAAGCTCCAAAGAATACTGAAAATGCGGCTCGAGGAAAAAGTGGCTACATCGCTGCGTGTGCTTGACCAAAGGTCAGTTCAGCGGCCAAACAGTGAAAATGTACCTGTTGGACGCGAACATACATGTCGAAGGCGGTAGCGTACACTGGTTTCGCGGAGCTGCAGGTAGCCAGCGCAGCGGCAGCGGCGCGAATAAGATGGTCAACTCTGGTGCAGTGAATCGCGGCGTGACGGTGGTGATGAACGAGACCTATCTCACCCTGGATGGCAACGACTGGTAGGGCACTTCCGTATTTTACTTCCCCACGAAGGAAGTTGGTACCACCTGGCTCATGTTTTCCCAAGAAAGGTGCGCAACTGGCCCGACAATCAGAAGAAGGGGATGTCAAAGCCGCTCTTCTTTTGCTTTAAGACAACCCGTGGTAAGTTATAGTACGAAATGTCTGCCGGAAGGTGCGTCGTTCATCGAAGCTTCATAAGGGCGAAGATGGTGTTCGTGGATCTGGCGTCTACTCGACGACCGTTGGAGGAGATGGAGCGGCCTCCAGCTGCGTCCCATCAGCGAAATTTTCTGAGCCAATCTGAAGCGTAAGATCTGCTCCAACGGTTTTGTCACGAAAACTGAAGAATTGATAAATAAAACATATGGCGAATGTCCGATCCTTCTGGAAGGCCGCTCGCAAGGGTAGCATTTTTTAGAAACTTAATAATTACCACCCATGGGAAATTTATCAAAAGCAATTATCTGTCTTGGCTTTTTTTATCCTGCATCCAAGAAAAAAGTTCATTTTTAATGCAAACGTTAGTGTTAGAAATACTGGTATGACGCAAATATGATCCTTTGGAAAATAAACCAATTTGATAAATTTTTAAAGTAAGATTGTTTAGAATGCCTGTCACTTTTGGACATGCTGTAACTACGAACAAGTATTATTTTTGGCTGAACACCCTATGCCGCCTCCATTGCCTTTGCTTTCTTCGTTGCTTCTCAGGTGTGATTTGCCTGAGTAACTTAATATCTAAGCTCGATACAAAATATGTGCCGAGGTTTCAGTTCTATTTGATGGGAAAGATGTGTTGAATGGTTAACTGAGTCGATTTTAACGAGAACTACTGGCAGAGGAGCCTGGGAAGATGAAACGGAAAATTTCCGTTTAACAACCAGAAGGCAATGGAACTGCTTGCAGCATTTCCTCTTCCTTGAAAATCAGATTGATTTGAATCCACGTTGGTTTGTTAGAACAAGTGAAACTTTTTCTAAATAAAAAGAACTGCAATTCCAATTAAATAGTTGACGCCTCGTGATGGAAAAACAAATACGGTTTTCTCCGACGCAACCCCAAACTTTATCTCATTATTGACGGAATTACCGTCATGCTGTTACAGCATCGTACCAGTTGATGCACTGTGCTTGAAAACTTCGGTTGAGCTATCTGCATATTTGTCGTTAACATGAAAGTTTTAAACAATTGTAAGCGCTTGTTTTTCTGTTGGTTTCTAAAGTATTTAAAAATTCAGACGCTTTGCTGCTTATTCTCTTAAAAGCGCAGGGAAATACTGGATGCTGGGCTCGGCTCCCGTTCGGTCTGGGAATGTTGCGGGTTACCGATTTTTCCTCTTCTCCGTGATAATCGAGATGGACAGAACTTGCCACACAAAACTGGCAATAACAATGTCATAATACAATTTTGGTAGAAGAAAATTCAAAGTTTGTGAACGCATCATCATGTCATTCACACAAACTTGAGATTCAAGGAATCCATGGCGACACGCTCACGGCACAAGGTAAACATGTCCATTGTCAAAATCAACACCCAACCCCAGGTCATTTGATCAACTTCTCTCGCATTCTGAATAATTAACCATATGACGAGATTTAAACAATTATCATATCATCATCTCGTCATGTCTTTTATTAATTATATCAAGAGCTGACATAACCGTCGTTACAATGGTGTGAGCATTAGCACTCGCGCTGCCTACTTGGACCATGGTGCAGGATTGACTGGTAATGCTGCCAATCCATCCATTGCTCCAGAAGCCATTATTGATTCGATCTGTTCATTTCGGTCACTTTTAGTTTCTTCGCGCTCTGGCAGTCGTGTTGCCCGTCAGGTTCAACATATCAACAGACTGATTCTTTGCTTTCTCAGCCTTTCAATCAATCATGACTGACTGCGCGCAATGGTGAATATTGACTGCTTTCCCCGTTTCCTCAGCTGGGTCAACAATAACCGCGACCTTGACTGTTGATTAAACTAAAGTTCGATTGATCATCAGGCAATTGCGTTTTGACGCGTAACAGCATTTGCTTTAATGCATCAGTATGTAAACTGTCATTGAAGAAACGAACTCGTTATCACCCAGCCAGCTCAGTAATAACCCGTTTTTGTTCAGTATTGCAGAGATGGAAAATATTTCCAGCATCTTTTGCCTTACAGAAGTGAGAGAAAATTGAAATATTATGGCAGTCGTGATAGTGATTGAGTTGTTGGTTTCAGGCGCAACCTTTGGAAGCAGGTATATATACAAAAACACGGAAAAACTTCTTCCAGTCGCCAGTGTCACGGCAACGTGGTGTTCAAGAGAATGATGGCTGCGAGGCCACTCGTTGGTTTATCATTTATCTAATACCAGCACAACAGGCTGCTTGGAAGAAATAGCGACTGTATGAAGGAATGGGTCTTGAATTGTGACGATGAAATAGTGTCGGTAGATCTTTTTTGCGCACACCAATCATTTCTTTTGTAGAAGGTTCTTGTTGTTGTTATGTTAACAATGCTAAGTTTTTGTCTTTTGATTCTTTATGGTGTTTTGATTGAACTGGCTCTTGACGTAAAGTTATTAGCCAATTATAGCAGGGCGTAAACAACAAGTTGTTGCAATCACAGCGCATATAATTGTGTTTGTAATCCTGTACCAGCAGGCTAATTCAAGGCGTTCTCGACTGGCTCGATTTACCATAAAATCCATGATTTTCTGGAATAGTGTCGCAAACGTAAACAATAGTTTTCCGCAAATTTCTCGAGATGCTAACAGTCACTGATGAATTACCACGATGATTATGTACGATCTTCACATACAATGAAGTGATTTTCTTGGCAGGTTTGCATTCAAAGAAATTTGAGACAACAACAACAACTTCAGCCAGCAACGACAACTTAACAACAACGGCAACTAGCAACAACAGCAACAACAGCAACAATAAACTGATATGTGGATCTTCTGCTTATTTTGATCCTTCATTTTCCAGCAAGCATCATTTTAGGAGGAGGGATCCAGTTCAACATGGTTTATTATTTGCGGAGAAGTATGAGCAAACTCAACAAATGATAATGGTTTTATTTTGAAGGCAAATGTGAATCTTCTTCAAGGATTAAAAATAAGCGGTAAGAAAGTTAGTTTTCTCTAATTTTTCAATGATTAGTATCTAATATTACACATGTATTTTCAAATAATAATTTATGGAACAAATTAAAAATTCAACGTCAAAAAAGCATACTCCCATCACCATTCCGTCACGATGGCATGCTTCTGCTATCAGTGGCTTTTCATTACCTGCGGTTCTTGCTGACTTTATCCGGAATGATGATAAGATCCTTGTTCGAAGTGATATAGTTTTTGGAACCAGTGTTGGTGACTGCCGAAAAAATCAGTGAAAATTATTTATTCTTATCCCGTCGCTTCAGGCGCAACCGTATCGATGATTGTATTGGTAAAGGCATCATACGCAGGAACTCAGAGAGTGAACAAGATTATACGATTTGTAGGATTATTTCATTCCACCACGCAAGTCGAATGGACAACAGCTCTGCCTAAATACGTTGTGGGATTCACTCTTCGTTGATTGAGAAGCTATGGAAATACGACCCAATAGGATCGCCAGATACGACAGCCGTTCGGAGGCGAGAGATGATAGCATTTCATTTAGGAACAGAATCCTGTTCTTTGTCTTTTGCGTCTCGAATGACGAGTGTTGGAAAGTTTTGTTAGGGTTTGATTTTTTTTTAATTTTCCTGTCACAAGTATCCGATAAGTCGTGACAATTTTTCAGAACCATTGACACAATATGTTATGAACTACCTTGCGAATTTTTATATCACATAACATGTGAGACAAACCGTTAACGAGATTTCAGTTGAAATGGGTATAGGGGTTAGCTATAGTACAGTCCATTCGAGCAACCTCGACTCGGCACTTATTGCCGTCGAGTCGAGTAAGAATTGCACATAATACAGAAACCGACTGGAAGCAGATCGTGTCGATAACGGAGGTCAACCGTTAACTATGAATGGTTTTAAACTTTTCCTACCGTCTTTGAAATATTACATCATGTAGTGATTCAGGACTTTCTATCAATTTAGCTTTGTCATTTTTGAGAGTTGAAGAACAGAGTGATTGACATTTGCTACACTCTTGTTTTGGGAATTTCTCTACTGTTTTTGTTAATCAGAAAACTCGTTGGGGCGCCGTGCCAATGTTGCGATTTGTTATACCTTGCGGGGAAGTTATTAATTAATATGTGGACAAGCGTCAATATACATATTTCAAAAATGATAGAGAAGAGAAGTTATTATCTAGTCGTCACCAATTTATACGTGATGATACTGAAGCTGGCTGACAGTACTACATAGTTCTTTAAGCATTTTACATTAAAAGGTTGCTGTATAGATAATGCCGTTGATCGGTCTCACAATTTTAACGATCGGACTCTCAGAAGACCTCTGACCTTCTGGTAAAGACATGCGATCTTTTCCCTACCAACCGCTGGTTATTCCTGAGTAGGGACTTTTTTCAGAATAGATGATTTTTAAATTTTTGGAGGATTCTTTTGAACGTTGGGAAAAGAATTCTCCAAACCGTTGACATGAGTAGATTTGCTAGCTTCTTGCCTTTTTGCCTCTCTGCTAAACTTCGGCGAAGTTTTCTACGAACGAATCAGTATCTCTCAAACGAGGAGAGCAGGATGGAAACCAAGGAACTGTGGTTCCTACATGAGGTTGTGCTCCTAGACTCGAAAGAACGATGGGAACGGTTGGGAGGATGGTGCTCTGCCATATTTTGAATGGTGCCATGAACAATGAATATCATTATGATCATATGAATGGTTTTAGTATTGACTGCTTCTTCTGTTGCCCAGGGATTTTTCCTTGAATTTCAGGGAAGCTCTTTTCTGCTCTTCGACAAAGCTCTTTGCTGTCAAAATTCTGGGATGTTTACTCCTGAACTGATTAAAGTTCCTCATAAACATCTAGACAATCACTCCTGATTTTCTTGTAAATATACATCTAACAACCCAACCTCACCTTCCAGGAACAGTTCATATTTTTTTTGCTGAACTTAGATTCTGTCTAAACTTTTGACGAGTCCCATCCTTAACTGCAAGGAAAACCTCTCCAAAACTCTGGGAAGTTCTCTCCAGAATTTCTGGAAAAATATTCTTAAATTTCTTGGAAGTTTGTTCCAAAATTTCTGAGAATTCCTCTTCGGAACTTTATGATACTTGTCTTCTGAACTTCGGATAAGTTTGCTTCTGAATCTCTGAGAAATTCCAACTTTAGCAACTAGTAAGTATCTCCTATACTTCTAAAAAGTTTCTTCCTGTTTTTCTCAGAAATAACTACCCAAACTTTTGGTATTACTGAGCTTCGAGACTTTGAGCTTCGAGCCTCATTTTGAACTTCTTAAATGTTCGATTCTGAACTTCAGGAAAGCTCTCTAGCACTTATGATTGATTACGAGCTTATTCTATTTGAACATCCGATAAGTCTCATACTGAACTCCGAGGAAAATTTTATCAAAACTTTGGGAAAGTCTGCTGTAGAATTTCTAGAATTCCCTTAAATTTGTTGAAAGTTTCTTCCTGAATTTCTAAGAAGTACTTTTTTTTATCTTTTGGGAAGTTTTCTCCTGACCTTATGTGAAGTTTGTTCCTGAAATTCTAAGAAAACCTTGCTCAAACTATTAGGAAGTACCCACTATTCTTCTTGAAAGTTTCTTTCTTTTCTTTGATGAGGGTTCTTCATGAACTTTGAGAAATCCCTATTCTGAAATTCAGAGATTCAGAAATGTTCTCTTTTGAACTTCGGGAAAGCTCTCTAGCATATCTGGAAACACTTTTGATTGTTATTTTTGTATTCTCCCCAGCGCGGAAGTAACGATCTTTGATGAAGTTTTTTCCAGAAGCAGATAATTTCTCATCTCCATGCGAAGCGCTAGGAGCGGACAGTAATTTTATTGCTAGAACACAAAGACATGAAGAGAAAGTGTATTGATAGGTCCGTAAGGCAACGGCAGGCTTTGAAAATTAAAGATACAAGATTGAAAACGAGCGGAGGGCATTTCTGGAAAGTTACATTGGGAAGTTTATTTTGGAACTGCTGATAAGCCTTTCCCTGAACTTCAGAGAAGTTCTCTCTTGAATTTCCAGGACATTCTCAGCTTTGTGGAAGTTTGTTGCTGAGTTTGTGAGAAACATTAGATAACGCCTTCCCTGGATAGTTTCTTCCTGAACTTCGGGAAAGTTTTTTTCCCTGACGTCTGAGAAAACTCCAAAATTTCGGAAATGTTCCGAACTTCCAAGAAGTCGTCTCCCCTAAACTTTTTAATGAAGCTCTGAGAAGTCCTCTCCTGATTTTCTGGGAAGTTCTGTCCTTAACTTCTGGGAAATTGAACTTCGAAGATGTTTGGTCCTGAATTTTTCGGTATATACCTTCTTGACCTACTAAGAGCTTTTCTTTATATGCTTCAAGAAATCTAGGACTTATTTCATAAAACACTTAACTCGTGGGTCGATTAGCTAATCCCATGTGCAAATGTACTGAAATAAAGCGTTTAGAAGTACCCTTAGGAAAACCCAAGGTTCTGAGATTAATTTAAAAAAGATCATCACATTTACTACTGTTCTGAGTTTCCGTCTGGTTTGCAAACTAATGTTAGGATCACAAACGATGAAAATTAAATTTACTTTTTGTTATTCCGACTCAAGGTTCATTGGTGGTCCTAATGAATTGAGCTCTTGGTTCCTACCACTCTCTGTTAAGCATTAGTTTTACTGGCTCCATGCCACAAAGCCTCTTACGATATCCACATTACATTTAATTAGTTCAATGAGCTATTCAAACTGACGGTAATTTGTTTTGTTTGTAATAAGATTAGACAGTTTTTGCTAGAAGAAAATTGTTTTTCTGTTAATTCACCTGCAAAAAAACTGGTTCAGTGTATTTCTTATCTTACTAAACGAATTACCACGAATCGATAAAAATCGCAGATCAAAACAAACTCTTAAACGACAAAATGTGACAGATCACTCACTAGTTGATCACTAGCGATCGATTGAGTCAACCAACTCGACAAAATTTCGTCGATCTCGACATCTGTAATAGCAAAATCGTTCTGTCGAGCAAAGTGACGGTCGACTCGATTTCTATAATTGGCCCCATAATATCCATATCGTCACAAACATTAGCTTATTTTCTATTTCAACAAGAATGCATAAATTTTTGTTTTCTGACGTATGAAAAATCTTTTTACCGGACAGGGAAGCCACTGCATCCGTACCATTACAAACTAAGTAACCTGTGCCATTATCAGTATCTTCCAAAAACAGAAAATACTAGCCTAAAGAAGCACATGTCACCTTCTATTAACATTTGGCGTTTAGTTGCTACATATTTCCGGTTTCTCTCACTGTATTTACTGGCTACACTGTGCTTTTCGGCTTCCGATCCGTTTTTGCTCTGAACGCGGTACCACACAATCACCAAGTGATTCGATCGGAAGTTTCGAGCACTAGCACACAATCGAATCAGGAAACGAAAATGAATCACCAACAAAAGCTAACGAACGAATGAATCAACTGTACAAGAAAGCAGTGATGAATACGCATACAATTGGCAGGCGACGAAATTCATGCTACGTTCATTCAATGCGTACCCTGGCTCATCCGTTTTCGGTTTGAGAGGTGAAGCAGAACTTCTCATTGTGTGCGTCTATTTAATCAAAGAAGAGCGTGCAACGAACGATATATGATGCGATTGGAACCATCCTTGTTTGGAACTGCAATTTCTATGGCTTTGAAAAAAAAAATGAAGGTATCGATGGATAAGAAGTGCATATTTTTCTTAATGGGATTCGCTTTGTAAAGCTTTGATAGTCGGAGTGGGAAACTTTCTGCAGCATTTTGTAATCCATTCTACTGCATCACTGTTGTCCACAACTGTCATCTGTCGATCTGATGCTGTTGTATTTTGCTCGTTAGATTGCTTGCGACGCAGGGAAAGGAAATCTGCCATTCCTACCAGATGTTCCTGGTCGTCAAATGAGTATGACGAAATCGGAACAGAAGCCATATAGTGCGATATCGGGGGGCGACTCCGGCGTATTGGTTAACATCCATACCTCTCACGCCTAAGTCACGAGTTCGAATTTCACCCCTCGAGAAGTTACGAAAATGCTCAAAAGTGGTGTTTGACTGACTACGACAGGAGATGAACCAGCCCGAGGCAGAAAATCTTTTTGAGTCTTCTTAGGGTTCCGCTTGACGATGGCCCAATATTGTTGGATTGGGTGGAGCTCTGGCGTGTTGGGAGGATTCTTGTCCTTAGGCACCAGTTGCGCGTTGTTGGCAGCATGCCACTCCATGGCCTTTTTTCCGTAATGGCAAGATGCCAAATCTCGCCAAAACAGAACGGAACAATTGTATCGCTTTAAGAAAGGCAGTAGCCATTTTTGTAGGCACTTGAGCATGAGCATGAGCATGATTGACCGCCCACGGATGCAATTCCGTTATTGCCAAATCAGCTGTATTTGCACAAAGAACCAACAGATGATGTTTGGGACTAACATACATCTTCAATGTGTAAAAACTGGTGACCCATTACAAAGCAATACCGGCGCCGGCCGTGTCCGAATGCTGGTCAAGTAGGGAATGGGAAGGAACGTGTTGACATGATACTCGCTTTGAAGGAAGCCGAGAAATCCTCTGCACTTCCACGAGAAATCACTAGGATGTTGGATAGTTGGGGAAAGGTTAGCAGCAGGGTTCGTTTTGGTTAACGATACGCTGAAAATATGTAGTACTTTTCGCCAAAAGCAATGGGCCGCTCCAATGTTACTGAAAAGATACAAGCATAACGAAAAACAAAACGAAATAGACAAAATAAAATTAAACAGGATATTAGATATTGTCTTCAAAATATGGTAGAAATAAATTATTTGTCGCTTTGCAAACCAGCTCTCCTCGATATCCTAGATGGCCAAGTGTTGCTGGACCGCAGCTGCTGCCGTCGGCACTCGTCCACATCAACCCGTCCGTCGCCGACGTGTCGGAAACCTTACGGTAGTAACATGATATGTGTGTCTAATACACTCTTCTTGCACTGATTAATTTACAAATTCTGAACATCGAATCAAAATTCACTTTGATCAAAATCACCAACACATAACAGCGCAATTCTTCTTCTTCTTTATTATTTCTTACGGGACTTTAACCCTAGGGGTCATTCATCCCGGAGCGCAATTGATTGTATGCCATTTTTTTAAATGAATCGCGAGCACGGCGCGATCCCACGACACGCAATACACTTCTATTTTCAGCTTACCGGAACCAATTGCACACGCACACTAGTAATCCGCGACGCAGAACAATGTGACGCGCAACGAGGTGCTACTGCCGCCGACGTCGCGCTACATAATACCGTTGTGTTGTTGTTGCCGCTGATGCGATTTGCAAACTACTGCCAACACACACACACACACAACCACGTACCTCTATATCTTTACGTTTTGATGAATCGCATCCAGGGTGGGCGAATAAAAACAAAAATCCAATCCACCAATCTCACACCAACACCACTGCTCTTCTCCCAAAAAGTGCAAACGAAACCGACAGACGTAGAGAGAGCGCTATCACCTCAGCGCGAGAGGGAGAGGTTGAGTGAAAAAAAAATCAGCTAGACAACTTTTCTTCCCTGCCAATGGAGGCTGAGAGCCAAGCAAAACACTATTTTTTCACCACTTTTACAAACTTTTTAGCGACGAAAAATATCACTTCTACAACGTACGCGAATTATGCTAGCCTGGAGAACACTTTTCAGGCGCTTTCGAGTGCGATTTCACCCGCACAGTACGGACTTTTTCGCGAACACAGGGGGTCTGCGTCTGATTGGCGTTCCGCAGTGAAACTCCTGTTTCTCCATTGCCATTTGCAATAAAGCCAGTAGCCATTTTTGTAGGCACTTGCTCAGATAAATTTCCTGGTTGACGGTTCCGGTCGCAATGCAACCGTCTTTCTTCAAGTCAAAGGTACAGATAGCCTGCCACACCAGATATTTCTTCGCGAACTTTGACAGTTTAATGTGCTTGAAAATATTTGCCACCTTTCCCCGTCCGGTTGCTGTATAAAATGTATGTCCAGAAAGCTGACCAAAGTCTGCCTTGACGTAAGTTTCATCGTTCTGTACCACGCAATCAAACTTCGTCAGCATCGCGATCGTGCTTTGGCCGACGTGTTTTGTTTATCGTCACGATTTGGAGTCACCACTTTCTTGTAAGTCGGCAGTCCAGCTCGTTTTTTAGCTCTATCCACGGTTGAAGGCGCCACTCTCAGCTTTTTTACGACATTTTCGACATAGAGGCTAGGGTTCCGCTCGAAACAGCGGGCAATTTTTTTTGTCGTCGCGGTGGCCTCCGACTTTCGATTTCCTCCGATCCAGCTCTCCTGGCTGTCGACAAACGTTCACCGAACACTTTTAATACGTTGGTTACAGTTGATTTAGCCACATTCAACAATTTCGCCAACTTGGCGTGAGAATAGTTTGGATTTTCGCCATGCACGTGCAAAGTTTTGATGCGTTGCTTCTCTTCCTTTGACGACATTTTGATAACTGAAGTGCTTATCTCAAAATCAAAATAGTGGCATGATGCTACACGCACATATCTTCAAAATGAGAGGTGTGCACATTTTTTTAATGCACGATGAAAGGAAGTGCGTCAAGTTTAAGTCGACCAAATTTTGATCGAAACACCCTCTAGTTCAGTCTTCCACGGTTGCCATCGGCCTAATTTTTTAACACGTACATCGTAAATTAAAGGAGTGGTATTTTCAAGCCTGTTTATTGCTTCTTGTATTTAGGGATAAAATAATTGTAATCGTTACATTTCAATGCGATACCAAGAAGGTATGAATTGACAATATTTGATTCAAATGAATACTCTCGGCAATGAGTGCTTATATGAAAAGTTCAGCCTCTCAAGAAAATCCTGGGCGCATCTCCTTAAATTCATAAATACTAATAACTCTAGCATATACAAGGTAACTAGTCATTTGTGTTACACCCAAAAGGAGGTGATAGACCTTATTTGCTATCTTAAATTGTATGGCGAGTTATGTCGAAAAATAACTGCTATCCTAGTTCTTCTTAGCTCTTTCTGTCATTTTGAGTTTACAAGATCAAATCTAATTGCTTACAAATTTGATAACTTCAGTAGTTTACTTTGAACTAAAAGAAAAGTATTCATTTGATCCCCGTAGGTATCGATACGTTTGATTCGATACTCTCCCAGTATCGATACTTTCTTTCGCTAATGCTGAAGTAAAAGTGTCGATATTTTGATTATATAATTGATGTTTACGCTGCATATTCTACTGTAGGGAGAAAGCTTGAGCAAGAGAATGTCTTCCACGCTTACGTTCCCAATGCAGGCCTAAATCCACTCTCGAGTAATGATTGGATCTTTCAGGAATCGATGAAAGTGGAGAACCGGATGAGACACGTCACTGCAACCACAATTTATCACTTTTCACATCATTTCGAGAGTATCACTGTAAAAGTGAACTTTTATTTCCGCATTTCTAGACAAAATAGTCAAAAGGTCGAAAGCAACATTTGTAAACAATGACTTCTAGCGTATTTTTCTGGGATCTGTTTGCTCCCACGAACCAAATAGCACAAGAAATAGATACAAGAAGTTATTACCTTCCCGTTGGTAGTGGATGTCGATGTTAACAACCTGGCAACACCTGGAAATTTACGTTTTAAGTCATTGTTTACAAATGTTACTTTCGACCTTTTGACGATTTTGTCTAGATTTGTTCTAGTTATAACAAACGATAAAAGCGAAAAAGCAGTGACTTCTAGCAACACGGCCAAACCAACAGCTGACTGCCTGCTTGAGTATGCTTGTAACAAAACTCGACGGTGGCGGTATAGGTTGGTTGTCACAGCGGTCAATAAAAAACTGTCTTTTTTGACAGGTAAATGATGATGTTTTTGCACTGGCAGGCCCTGTTCTAGCTCGAGAGAACTCAGGGTGTGGGGATGAGGGTGCCAACACCTCGACCCACTAAAAACCCACCCGTGCCTTAAGCCCTGGACCACCTTTCGGTATGTCTAACTACTTAGGGCTTTAGTAGTTAGGTTGTCCCTGCGACCTGCCTTTAGTCGTTTTGCCATTTTTGTTGAAGATCGAGGACGATCTGGGAGGCTGCTATGCATACCGCGTCCCAGACGTCCCGGTCCTGGTACACCCTCGAGACCAAATTGTCCGGAGTCGTGTCGTGACCGCTTACGGCAATCATGTCGGATCTCGCGCCGTCGAAGCGAGGATATGCGAAGAACACATGTTCCGCAGTTTCCTCAACTCCCGCGCATTCGCTGCATGCGGAGGACTGTGTATGCCCATATTTATGCAGGTATTATCTAAAACAGTCGTGGCCAGACAATATCTGCTTTAAGTGGAAGTTCACTTCACGGTGTCGCCTACTGTTAACCACCCGGTTTACTCCGGATTAGTCGGTGGGTCCACCGACCTTTGGTGAAGTTGTTCCATTCCTTTGCCACTTAACCATGGATGCGGCTCTAGTGGTCTTCCGAATACCTCTTGTTCCACGTTGTTCGAAGCACTCTACGTCCTCTTTTATAACCATGCCTATTGGCATCATCTCCGCTAGGACGCAGACCGCGTCGCGTGATACCGTTCGGTAAGCACTAACC
The DNA here is from genome assembly GCA_034211315.2 of Aedes japonicus. Taxonomy (NCBI): domain Eukaryota; kingdom Metazoa; phylum Arthropoda; class Insecta; order Diptera; family Culicidae; genus Aedes; species Aedes japonicus. Next base: position 41,652 of record JASCZW010004718.1, on the reverse strand, counting down.
ACTCTTAGGCACATAAGCCTGTGCGTACTCTCTAGCCTACTTACGTAGCTCTTGGTACTCAAGGCGGTGATCCATGCCAGCCCGCCGTACCTAAGTATGGACAGGGCGACACTGGCCAGGAGTTTGCGATTGCTCCCTTGCACCGCCGAGCTATTCGACATCATGCAGGATAATGCCGATATAGCCATAGAGGCTTTCTTGCAGGCGTAATCGACGTGACTGACAAAGAACAGCTTATCTTCGATCATAATCACCCTGAACTTGGCCAGGTTCGGAATACCATCCGGTCCCGGCGCTTTGTTCACCTTTAGCGACTTTGCTATCGCAATGAGTTCATCATTCGTCACCATCGCCTCATCGCCGGCCCCCGTTGTTCCGTTATCAATGCCCACGTGGTCACGGGTGTCACCCTTCCGTCGCTATGGCAGCGTTAGGGTCTGGGATTCTGGAACGCTGGTCATGGGACAAATCTACGGGGCCGAGGGTCATGGACTCAGGTCGTGGCTCGGAAAGAGTCCCCCAACGATCACCTGCAGCAGCTCTGATTAACGCTCGGTTGGAGCCACCGATCCTCTGGTTTTGGCCATTACTACCCGGTAGGCGTCATCCCACGGGTTCGCATTGGCCTTCTGACACAGACCCTCGAAGCAGGCTCGCTTGCTGGCTTTTATTTCCCTCTTTACTGCGACCTTCCCGGCGACTAGCACCCCTCTACGCTCGATTCTCTCGGCGTCTGACCGCGCTCTTTGCACCCTCCTCCGACTCCGTCCACCAATACACCGACAATCTTCCATTCATCGGTTTGACTTCCCTCAGTATGGTTGCATCGCACGCTCGTGTAAGTGTCATAACGAGTCGTTCGCCGCAAGGTTCTTGGGTTTCGCGTAAATGTCGTTCCCGCTCAAGCACCTCTTTAGAAGTCTCTACATCAAAGTAGGACGTCCTCCATCTGCGGGTGAATGGAGTGGATACTCCTCCTTCCGCACGCTGCCTTGTATTGTGGACGATACAATATCGAACCGCCAAGTGGTCGCTATTGGTGTAGCCATCATCCACCCTTCAATTGCTTATCAGCCCAGGACTGCTGAATGTTATATCGATGATCGATTCCGCTCCGTTTGTATGGTAGGTACTCTTGGTACCCCCATTGGCTAGGTCTACGTTGAGCCTATCCAAGGCCTCCAGAAGAATCTGGCCCCTAGGGTTGGTAAGGCGGCTCCCCCACTCGAGCGTCGAAGCGTTGAAGTCCCCCGCTATAACCAACGGGTTCAGGCCAGTTAGCTCCGTTGTCATCCGATCGAGCATATTGGTAAACTGTTCTATCGACCATCTTGGCGGTGCATAACAGCTGCAGAAGAACCCACACTTTCTGCAGATGTTACTCCGATCTGGACCTTTACACTCCCACGACATGTGCCCATTAGCCTGGGACACGGACATATGAAAGAAAAAAATATTCGCTCCCCAAAGATTTTTGGAAGCCTTTTGGGTTCCATAATAACTGTGCAAAATTTCAGCTCGATCGGTGAAACTATATTTTTCCTCTCGAGGTTTTAATTTTACATAGGATTTTATATGGGAAAACTTACTTTTACATTGAATAATCTGGCGAGGTGACCCGTTGCCATCTAAAAATAAGTGAACCAAATTTTCTTCTTGAAAATTTTCCAAGGAAACTTTTCTTTGAAGACTGCAAAGCGATCCGACGATTGCAGAAAAAGTTATTGAGCTAAAACTGATTGCAATCCAAACGAACGGCTCACTGAACTGTTTTTCCTAACAACACTGCCACCTGCAGCATGGCCTGTAGCCTGCTGCTGTTGGCGCGAAGCAACCATGTTGTTGTGGGGCGTTCACTCGGCATGGAGGAAATCCGATGTCATGCGCATAGTATCTTTGGTTTGGATGATACTGTGCACACGCTTCCGGTATAGTGGACCTAAGCCAGCCACGTCCCCGCGCATCGCTTTCAAGACCTCCGAGTACTTAGACGCGTCAGTCTTGACGATGAGGGCCTCTCCGCGGTTACGCTTGCGGGCCACCTGTCGCTTATCCTTTTCTTTTTTTGTCTCACTTCCCTTTTTTCGGACTTTATTCCAGTGGCTTTCCCTGCCACGACTGGGGTCGTCACTCGTCCCGCTCCTAGCACTAGCGTCTGCTTCCGTGCTGGTTATGGCTGTTGTCGTTGGGGCCCTGCCGCTCGGACCCCCTTCGGCGCTTGAGACAACTCGTGAGCTGGGTGTCGCGCCTTTCGCGCTGGGCTTAGCACCAGGGTCTCTCTCTCTTTGCGAGTAGCCGGAGCTGGTCGCGAGGATGGACCCTCAGACCCCGCCGCCACGTTCGCATAGGTTTGTTTCCCTGCTGAGGCTTCCAACACGATACGCTTCTTAGAAGCGCCAGGTGCCGTTTCGCCCGGGGACTGCCTAGCCCGCTTGGAGGTCCCTGCCCCCATGAGTAGGGTGGACTCTCCGATCGAGACGGTTGCATCCGTCTGAGTCTGCTTCGAGGCTATTTCCGTAGCTGCTAGCCTTGCCAGCTCTTTGGCACTTTTCTCGGCTAGGAGCTTGGCCTCCAGCTCTTCCTTCTCCTTGCAAGCAGCCTGCACTGTCAAGCGTAGCCTAAGAAGGCTCAATTTAAGGTCCTTCGCAATGTTGTTACGCGACGACGTGAAGTCGATTATTGCGTCCAATTGCACGGACACCTCCATCCTTTTAGGAAGGGTTTCCCGCATCCGATCCATGGCCCGGATGAGTCCTGGCCCATCGATGGCCACGCCTAGCTTGGTGACACCTGCCTCCGATACCGTAGCACTACCGCACGTGTCACTTACAGCCGATTCCACCGTTTTACGCGGTGGAGACCTCACTACCCTAGTAACACACTTGTTGCCATTCGGTTGAGGTACCATAAATATGACTTGCTAAGTCATAATCAAGTTACTACAACTAATTATGACCGTAGTGTGATACTTGGGTAGGCCGTCTTTAGCGAACGGATTCGCTTTCTCCTGGTTTTTTTTCGTTTCCTCCATGTTGTTGGGTCCCCCTCCAGCCGTTATCCAAGCCCACGTGGAGTAGTCGCTATTGTGATCCCATGGTTGTCTGTGCAAGCAGGGAGGCCATGCGAGGGTTGATACGGCCCTTCATGGGGAACCGTGTTCAGAGCCTGATCAGCGTAAGAAAGGTATAGGGTCATCTGAGCCTACTCCCGCCTGACTGTCGGGCGGTGGAGAATGGAACGTACTGGAGGCCTACCAGGGTTTTAATGGGACGGAGACGACCTGTGCCGCGGGAACCTCGCCATTTCCTACTCGGTGTCACCCTGCAGTCGTAGGACGCTCCCTCCTTAGTTCATTTAGTCGTTAAGTGGAGCTTAACGTTTCCAAAGTGCACCGCGGGGAGGCGAACTACATTCACACCTCACGTGCTGCCCTCTGTGTCAGCCATTACGTATGGCTTCCATGGTAGCTGATAAATATAAACAATATAAAAATTACCCAGCTGAAATAAATCAAGACTGAAAAAAGATGACACCTTTTGTGAGACACACTGTATAATTGAACTGTAATGTTCTACAAAAGTGAGTTTAGACTCTAGGATTTGCTATTTTGAATGTTTCTACTATTTGGTTTCCTATAAATATTTCAGTACGGGGTGTTTCAATTGCTCTGCTAAATGCTACTGTGTGACATTTTTTTTACATTAAGTTGCAATAAGCTTTTGCTTCACCATGTGTCGAATAAATTAGTTTCGTTCTGGAATTCTTCTGCGTCACTAGAATTATTTAATTCCATGAAGAGCTTCATGAGGTCTGCATATACAAGTGCTTGGATATTTTCAGGTGTGTCGGAAATGTCGTTTTAGTAGAAAATTAAAATTAATGGGCCTAAATGTGAACCTTGTCCATTGCATTAAGAATGAAAGTTACAAATTCAAGAATATTAGAGGTAGTTGAGCGATTTTTAAAAAAAATACGTGCTGTTTGCTCGTAATTTGATTTTTTTACTTGCTGAAAAATATTAAGTATGTTATAGTTAAGTATGAAGATTGAATATTCGATTGCTGTGTGAAATACTTCGTTTTTTCCCTAGAGGTGACAATGATGTATACTCACCAAACATAACCAATATGTTTTTATTTATTCCTTCAGAGTTTCAACTATATTCGACCTAAAATGAATATTTAGTAATCATATTTGTCTATTGCATTTTTTTTAAGTACAATCTTCAGAACTAGGTAGTAAATCAACCATGCACCACGGTCTGTAACCAATCAGATATAATATTTCTTCAACAGAGAGGGTGAAACAAAGATTTGTTGTACGAAGGAGGTCAGATGAAGTGCAAAACCAAAACGAAAAACATCGTTCGAATCACCAGCTCAAGCAGTCGTCAAACGAAAAAAATAATCTGTAGCTTAGATTAGATTAGATATCTTTATTATTGAGCTTTTCAGCCTCGGCTGGTTCAGCTCATATAATCCGTAGCAATATTTGCTTAAACTAAAACAAATTAAATATTTGACCTTCAATCACATTGAAGTTAAAGTTATGACATTAAATAGTCTACAATTACACATTCCGCACTGTTCAGTTGGGTTAGAAATTGATTCCCCCTGACAGAAATATTCCTACTTTCCATAAACTACAAAGCATTTTCAATTCTCCGAACCTCAATTGACCCATTTCACCCATTATCGGCACGGCAAGCTCCATTAACCCGTTCTCAATTTAATAGTCAATATTAAAAGCAATAAGTTCCCAACCGGGCACCCTCGGAACTCGGGCAATTATCCGCTTCAAAATAATAATAATCCAATTATTATTCGCATCCGTGTACGCACCCGTTCCTCAAAAAGGGGATTCGAGTTCGCTCAACTGCCAGAGACGATCGAATTTCACTCAAATTTGCCATGATAAACAAACAAAATTCAGCATAGACCCCTGTGTCCGATGGCAACGCTTGCTGGGATCGAACGAGATTGACGGGTGGCTCTAGTGGAGAAGAGAGTTGAAGCTTCGCTGCATGCATTGCCAATTTTAGTCTGTGGTAGATAATCCTGTTTTGTGGGATTTTATTAATATGAGTTCAATCTAGGTTGCAAAACCGATTTGCCTGCTATGATCGATAATTTTATAAGCAGACAGCAGTTCGGCCATAGCAGAGATTTAATTGATAAACTAGGCCGGGGGCACGTCCTGTGAAATAGGTATTATACCGCGTTGTTAGTTGTCTTATCGCAAACAAAACTAGAAAAGTTGTTAATCGAGTGTTATCGTAGAAGTTGAGCCGTTTTCTCCGACGCCGTTCGTTCGAAGTTGGCAGGTGAGGCGCTTTTCGGCACCCAGCATCGAAGTAGGCGACCAGAAAATCGTGACAAATTACGTTTGGTTCTTTTCCAGGGGTTCGGTCGTAAAAGTGATTTATATGGAAATGGTTGGTTTTGTGGTATTGCGTCGTTCCGTTCGTGAGCGATAAATCAGATGAAGAAAATGTTTAGTTCCTTATCGGCATCTCGTGGTGGCACCCGTGGCCCCTAAAAGCGATCTTTAATTGTTCGTCAACGATTTATGACGACGATTTTCGCTATCAACTGGTGCGTGATGCGGGAAAATGAACTGAAGTCGGTATTATTCTGTGCGTTCCATTGCGCACGGCAGTAAATCGTGATTATGAAAGGTTGTTGAATGTAACTGATTTTGGAGACCGCAAGTTAGGAGGAAGATACGCAATTCAAAGACGTAGATCAAATATTCAGGGCTATTGTTTGCCTCGAACCATCTAGACCTTCCCAGCCACTTCCATCGATTTGCATTCTATTATGACGTTGTTCTATTTAACTTTTAGTTTCTTGGTGCGAAATAAGCTGCAAAGTGCAGCTCACGGCACTTGAGTAATTTTCCCAAGTATAATATTGTTGCCCAGTCCGGGCAAACCACGAAGAGCAACTTTCTTCTTCATCAGCCAGCGCCCAATTAAGTTCAATTTACCATTAATTACGTAAATCAGCGTACGCGTCAGCCAGCCCTCACTCACTTTGCCAGTAAAAATAGTTCATTCATTTACTGTTGTTGCGCTCCCAATAAGCATCACTTCTGGCGGCGAAACTTTCTACCATAAGCGCACTTTCCAGAACACCGGAAGCTGCAAATTTTATAACAAAAGCAAACTTTCCATCTTCCCAAGCGCAAGGCGGCACCATCCTTCATCCATTGGAGAAACGGAGCACATTTTTCAGCCTCCCCCAGTCGGGCATTGTTGCTGGCTTAAGGCTGGATCACAATAGCGCGTCTCACGTCGCGTCGCGTTGACGTTTCATTTTGAGACTACCACTTCTCATATAAGGCGTCTCAATGACGCCAAAACTGTTCTCACGTACCACCCGAATAGAAAATTAACATTAGCTGTATGATCACTATTATACATTTTCCATTCATGTTATAATCACCATTATACGTATCATCCGTGTATAATGCTGGTGTAATGTAAGAAACCATTCAAACTTTAAACAACCATAAATAGCGTATTCTATATATGATAATGATTTCATAAACAAGAAATTAACAGTGCTGTATGGTATATCCCTTGCTCATTCATTTTATGATATAACGAAGGAAAGATTTGAATTATGGTCACGATAAACAAAACAACAGGAAACTGTTTTAATAATACGTAATTTTTAGTTTATTTTATCATAAAATGTATGACTCATGTTATAATACTGACCATTATAATATCTGTTTGTAAGGAAGCGGTTCTATCAGTCTACGTGAAGGGTATGTTGCAATTTAATTAGGTAGATTTTACTTTCTAACTGAATTTTAATACATTTGTGAACAGTTTTGTTGACTTTAATAATAAACCTTTGATTGTCGATTGATGAAACCTCAAACTAATAATTTAATGTTCTTCTTGCAAGTTTTGGATTGAACAAGCCACAGTGGTACATGAGCGTCTTTCCATGCGTCAATTTTTGCCTGTTGAAGTGGCGGACTTGTTCCGTCGCTACAACCTACCCCGCAGTGGGATGTTAGGCAAAGATTGACGTCCATGGTTCGAGTTCCATTGGATACATGCCCTTTCGCTCAATTTTCAAAAACATCTGTTAATTTTCCTACCTGCCGCACTCTGACGGACCTTTCAACACTTTCTCTTCACATCTTTCATTCTAGCCAAAAACATTGTTGTTCACTCTTGGTGCCTCATGGTGATGAGCGAACATCTCCTTCTACATCATAATCGTTACTCCTCGCACGGAGAATACATAACATAACAATTAATGTATGATTCACAAATTATTTACTGTATAATACACCGGAAATTTTGTTTGATAAAAAAAGACATTTTTTGTATGGTAACGATACTTAACAACCTATTAGTGTTATGGTAAGATCTTGATTTACCATAAAATTAATCATCTATATGATACACCTCAGTTTATAATTGTTGGAAGATAACCCTAATAATTATGAAACGATAAATGGTATAATACCTTCAAAATACGTGTTTATTCGGACAGCGTTCTCCCGCATACGGCTTTTGTGACGCTTTGGTTTTGAGAAAAATTCACACGCGGAGCACGGTTCGGGTATATGTGAAGTATGAATTCTAGATAAAATCGTCAAAAGGTCGGAAGTAACAATTGTAAACAATGCATTAAAACTTCCTGGAAATTCCAGGTTGCTAACATCTATATCCTCTACCGGCGGAAAGTTTATAGCTCCCTGTAACTGTTTCTGGTGATATTTTGTTTGTGGGAGCAAGCAGCTCTCAGAAAAATACGCTAGAAGTCATTGTTTACAAGTGTTTGACTATTTTGTCTAGAATTCAATGCTGCTGAAAATGGAATTTGAAAGCGCGTAAATTGTGAAAATCAAGGCATTTGAGTGTCTGTGGTCAAAATCTAATAAACATTATAAAAATACTGTACTTTTTTTTTTATTTATTTCAACACAACATCTTCGACAAGGATATCGCACACTGGTCACACTGGTCACAAAAATTCTTATTCTTATATACAAATTTACTAATGTTAAAATCAAAAGAGTCACACACTTGATTGAAAAACCCACAACATGAATCTAACGGGTTATTTCGTCCATAAAGAGTATGGTGGCAAGAAATCCACAACAGTTGACGATTCCAGAGCTGACGAACTGGTTGTTGCACATGACCACGTCGAAGACAAACAGCCGTTGAAGCATCACTCGACGACTCGATAACGGTTGAATATTTAGCAGCGCACATCGATCTTCCTATGGCGGCGTATCTAATGAACCGCTTCTGGACTTCTTCGATGTGTGCAATATGAACGGCGTGGATAGATTTACACTCCGTATTCCAGCACACTACGAACTAAAGCACAATACAGCGACTTAAGTGCATGCACATCATCGAAGTGGGCGGTGTTTCGCTTTAAGAAACCGAGCATTGCGTTTGATTTCGCGGTTGTTGCAGAGTTGTGCTCTTGGAAACGCAGCTTCCAATCATGTTTGACTCCTAGGTCGTTGATCGACGTGACCCTCTCTAGTGATATGTCGTTTAAGCCGTAGTCAACCGTGACAATGGAATGACAACGAGCGAAGGTTATCACTCTGCACTTAGCCGTATTCATCTGCATTCCGTTAAGAAATTGTATTTACATTTTTACAAACAATATTTCCTAACATTCCTATAAATATTATGAAAACTCAGTATTTCGTCAGTTGAAAATATTTTCGCAGCAATTTTGTTATCTGCAACTGGAATGCAACTACCACCCCATTCTGCAGCTCCCTCTTCATATTCTTCTTGTGAAACATCGCAAAATGATATTTTTGTGAAATTTTCTTGATTTCTCTTAATAGCCCAATCATACAAAGTTTTCGCACTTGTTATTGGATGTTCATGTTGTTTGGCCAAGCTTGCTCTTGTTGCCATTCGTTTTAATGTGCCGCCAATTGCATCACATGGTCCCTTACCATGTGAAGTTGCGAAAAAATGCCACTCAGAACCAATATTGTATTTCTCTTTAAACTTGCAGAGGCTTGCAAATTTTTTTCTATTTTTGTATTGGGAAGCAGCCCCATCAGACATAAAAATGGCCTTTTTTATATTCATTAGTTGATTTAAATACGTTAGTAATTTAGAAATAAAAACTTGTACCGCAATTGTATCATGTCTTAGAACTTTTGATATTACAACAAAACTTAGATTTTGAAGCATTCATGACTCCATATAATAAATAACAAACCGATGAATTGTAGCCTAATCATTGTTCCAATGATGACTTTGAACAGCATCCTGAAGTACAAATGAATAATTCTCTGCAAAATCGCAAATAATAACTACTTCTCCTTCTTTTAATCAAGACTTTGTATCTTTTAAAAATTTTGATTGCTTTGTTTTTATATAATCATGAGTTAATAGTTTTTCTAATTTCTCGCTAAAATATTCAACAAATTCATCGACAGGTTTTAATAGCGTTTCTAAATAACATCTATCAGATGTAATCCCTTGTTCGAACGATATCTCAGACAAGTTATGTTTCTCAAGTTCTTTTAAAAATCTTATCTCAAATTTTGACAGCGTGGTACAATTTTCGCATTCACGGAGGTAACAATATTTTGATCTTGATGATGAATTACACAATAACTTCTCAAAATGTGGATTACAATCAGTGTTCCATGAATATTTTTTTAAACTGTGAAGCATTAAATCAATATTTTCGTGAATTGCGCAAACACAAACGTTGTGAGAACCTGAAGCATTTAGCAATTTACAATGTTTTGGTCGTAATGCTGCAAAAGTACTAAATCCAATTTTATGTTCACTGACTTCTTTAAATCGAGTGAAAGTTTCTCTAAGTGATGAAAGTAATAACCGTTTTTGAATTTGTTGACGCTTACCATTAGTGTTTACAGAGACATAATCTCTTTGTCCCGGCATGGCTCTGCTGTTGTCGTCCTCGTCAAAAAATTGTATCACTTGATTCATTATATCCGGATTCAAACGATTCCCCGATCTGTCGTTGGGGGTAGCCAATACTCCATTTTCGGCTGCCAATTCTTTTGCTTGTAATGCAAGGTATTTGTTTGTTTCAAATTTGCTCGTTATCAGCTGAATCGTCCACGAATTAGAGAAAACTGTTAATATACATATTTTATCTTTTCTCGAACAATCTGGTTCTATGAATTTTTCTTTCAATTTGGAAATAATTTCATCATATTCCACAACCTTTGTTTTCAATGTAGCTAACTCTTCGACTTCTTCTTGTGGTGGTAAGTTGAATAGATATTTTCTAATACCTGCTACAATTTCGGCAAATTTTTGCCGACGGTATTTATCGTTTTTAAATTCTCTGATGGATATCGGAGACACATTTATTCCTGCAATTCCATTATTAAATAACTCAATGTTGTGTATCCTGGAATAATCCGGTAGGTCACTGTCCTGAGAAGATGCCGAGGTAATTGAAGCTGCCGATGGTATTTCCTCCAAATCGTTCCGTGATGTGGTTGGTGCTTCGTCATATCCACCGTTTTCTGGTTGCTCCACTCTTTCGACAGGATTACGACGATACGAATATAACCGACATGAATCGGCAATGACGTGTCCAAATGGACCGTACACTGCATGGATAAAAGTTTTTCAATTAACTTGTCAGTTAAATTTATAAGTTTAGGCGAACACCGTCTCCCGATTTCACGAAAAGGTTTACAACAATGCTTTGTTTCGAGTTCCATTGCAAATCGTTTTACACTTTACGCTACTTATGAAAGACACTGTTAAACTGATGTCAAGACTTTGTAATGTAATCCTTTTTATACGTACTAGGTACGCACTTTAGGTACTTTTTTGAAATATTGGTATGTGCAGGGGTATGCATGTAAATTATATTTTCTGTCAACACCAAAGGGAATGCATGAATAGGTATAAATGGGCGTAACAATTGTATTCTTTCTGGTATAAACAGTTTAACTAATTAAATACATTAAGTTTCTACCTGAACAAAATACGCTCGTACACTAACATGAATACTAATTATTTTTGTTTCGGGTTAGGTTTTCATAATATACTGTAAGTAAAAGCAGCAAATTTTGTCGTGTTACCTACAGTAAATATCAGGAATCAGTTTGTCTAGTATTCTCGGTAATAAAAAGTATATTGTAGAAAATTTTATTTACAATTTGAAAAAAAACTTTTGCAGATAGACAATCACGACTAACATTTGAAAAAGGGATATTTTCATGGAAAAAGCCATTTTTTCGACATTAATTTCAAATTATCTCGAAAACGGATACATATAGAATGTTGCTCACCAAGAGCATTTTTGTTTAAAATCATTAGAAAAATCGTATCATATTATTAAAATATGGTTATTTATGCAAAAACAACAAATTGGAAAAAACTTGAATTTTTCTTACCTCTAAGAACTTTTTTATCTTAAGTTGCTCCATCGTGAAACAACTTTTATTCTTCTTCTCATGACTCAAAGCTTTCATGAAAACAAAATATACAAATCGTACGTTGGACAAATTTGCTAATTGATTTTTAAGTTTAATTTTTGATTTTTTTTTGATGATTTTTTTTTTACAGTGTACATTTTTTTTATAAAGTCAAATTAATTAACTACAACTTCTTCTCAGACGCAATTTTATTACAACCAACGGTTTTCGAGTTATGATTTTTTGAAAAATACGCATGACAAAACACATACGCCCTTTTGAAAAAATGTCTTGAGTCAAAAAATTCCCTTATCCCGCGGAAAATCCATCATCACCAATTCCGAAGACATGTGCAAAGTTTCATCCAAATCGGAGAGGGTCGAGTGCAGTCATTTGCTCATTTGGCAGAGAAATGCTCCAATGTAAATGGCGTTGACCTGGCATCGCTTCTCGAGCTCGTTGATCACATACTGGTGTAAGCCATGAGGTTCGATGTCGTTGACCGCTTTTTGACGAAACCATGTTGATGCTCAGAGATCACTGAGGCGTCATGTAACAGCTTCTCGAAAACATTCGCAAGTCAATTAAGGAATGATATCGGGCGGTAGTTCTCAACGCTGTGTGTATTTCCAGCCTTGTGGATAGGAGTGATTGATGCCAACTTCCAAGCGTCAGGAAACACTCCTTCGGTCAAGGATGGATTGAAGATCGAAGCGATGGGACAAGACAGCGACTGAGCACACTGTTTGACGAAGACAGGTGGAATGTGATCAGGGTCGGGGCCTTTCAATGCATCGACTGCGCTGAGAGCATCGCGAATATCGTCATTATTGAAGGTGACCAAGGGAAGATGAAGATTATACAACGGAAGTCCTTCCAAGTAATGCTGCGCCAGCGGAGGTGAGTTTTCGTCGTGTACGGAGCGGAAAAACTCAGCAAAAAGATTTGTGGTAGAGACCGGTGAGCAAGAACTACGAGATTGGTACGTAACCTCAACGGGAACCCTGGTCGAGCTCTTTCGTTTGTTGATATAGGCCCAGAAAAATGAAGGGTCTTGTCGGAAATTCATTTGGATACGATCAATATACTCACGGAAACGATCATCTTGCAGTCGGCGATACTCTTCTTCAGCAAACTTCAGAGCTCTCGTGTTCGTGGTATTTTTGTTGCAAAAGAAACGTTTCCTGAGCTTTCGTAAGCGATTACGACGGTTACGGAGTGGAGATGTCCACCAAGATTGGTTGAACTGCCTTGTAGACCGGTAAGTTCTAACGGGAACAATTTCACGGATAATTCGATCAATAGCGCCGTAGAAAGCCGTCACGGAAGTATCAAGAGAACCGTGGTTCAACAGCTCATTCCAGTCCTGGGAAGCAATTCTCGCATTAACGGCTTCATAATCACAGCGGGTGAAATCAAAGTGTCGTTTCGTGATGTCTGCTTGGTATTCTTCCTCATGGGAACGAGCGTCTACATGATCATTCCTTAACTATTCCAGTTATCAATGCATCTCGTTGAACTATACTGGTTAACGTTCTGCCGCTTTACAAAATTATGTGGAATAACGCAGGCTTTTGCGATTTTCACAACATTGTCTGGATGTAAATCCTTTTTTTTCCCATAATTCTCCAACGAAATACTAATATCAAAAAAGCAATCACAGATGTCCTTCTGGCTATGCTTGCGCGTGTGTTAATTATCCTTTTTCGAAGAAAGATTCAAGCCCGGGTATGGCCGTATCAGATTGTTTTTGAGCGGGGAAGCAGCATATCAAACGGCATAATAAGGAAATCCTATATCGCTGCTCGGTAAATTAGACTTCATTCCTTAAAAATCACTTCCCGAGCTCGCAACTGGAGCAAGTACCACCGTCACTATTCCCGCCAAACGCACCAATATCCCCAACAAGGAAATCGAAATAAGCATTACACAAAGCCATTAAAACAACAGAGTAAACTTTCCGTCGTTACGGTGCAACAGTTTGGAAAAATCATTTTTTCAGAAAACTCTTCTGCGTACTTCTTGCAATCTTGTTCAGTGGGCACTTGCATGTACCCTGGCAGTAGCACATCCCAGACCACGTCACATACTTCCAAGATAATTGACCGAACAGTTGACTCACCCATTTTAAAAATTCGAGCCTAAACCCATATTGGAGAATCATGCGCAAGATACCTTTAAGAATATATAAGCTTAGAAATTATGACACTGAAATCTATTGATTTGTGATTTGTAAATATTTAGTGCAACAAACAATCTGCTACTCTGTAATATCGGTTTGCGGAATGAAAATGTTCCATGTCTGCTGCACACTTTGTTAAGAAACAGATCAAAAGTTCGTATACTCATACGAATGGAATCTTGAAAATATATGTCGCATTCATTTTAATTCCTGTTTGTAATATCCTTCGTAGCCGCAGTTTCGATTTGATGGACTGGACGTACCCACCATCTGCGCAAACTTCTAGTGTAGATGAATTCACGCAGATAATATAATGCAACTGAAGAAGCTGCCATAGGTTGAACAGGTACCATTTTCACCAGCGAAAATTGAAAAATAAATTATCAGTTCACATTCCAAACAAAACAAATGATTTACGCGGACGCTTGGTCGACGCTGTATTGTGTGGTCATGTGCGCGTTTTAGTACCAAACACTGGCGTTAACAGCTGACGCGACGCGACGCGGGACGCGCTATTGTACACCGGCCTTTAGCCTCACGCAGCCAGCCCGTGCGAACGTAGCTGAGATGAAGGACATTTTCCGGAAATTTAGTACAACCTCCCTCGACCGCCCTCGACTGCTGCCACCAAACGTCACTTTAAACGGTGCCAACACTAGTCAGCCAGGACCAGGGTTGCCACATGCACAGATTTATCTAGATTGACAAAGATTTTTTTCAATTTTTTCATACAGATATCTGTATGTAAAGATTACAGATTTTTAAGATAAACCAAGATTTTTAAGATTTTCGACAATTGCTTGTCCACTCAAAAACCTCAAATCGAAACCCAATTTTTTACCAATTCTACTTTCATTATGCTGTTTTAGCCCCAAGTGCACCTGACACCTTGCACCTTGCATTACATTCTTCCGTTTTTCTATACAAGATCCTTTGTTTTTGTTTTGATTCGCTTTGTTAATTTGACAGAATATATAAGTCAAATGTGAGTTAAATTGTAGAGGCGATTCATTATGCTTGGGACCGAGCTTGGGTACTTCCTGAGCCAAAAACTATATCCATATTGCTCTTGATTATCCAGCCCCTGCTAACACTGCAGTGATAGCTGACAGTCAATTTGTGTGTGTACCCCAACATGATTTCTTCATAATTTTTTGAGATAATCTTTGAAATTTTTCTTTATATAATTTCTCAAAGATTTTGTGAAAGTTCTCAGACATTCATTAAAAAGTTCCTCCTGGCGTTTGTTAAGCTTTTATCCAGGAGTTTGAAGGCAGTCCTCTAAGGTTTATTTTAGGAGTTTCTTCTGGCATCTCATTGGCAGTATTTCAAAACATTCTTGTAATTATTTTTTTAGAGGAATCCCCGCAATTATAAAGATTTGTGATTCTAAAGGAATCTCCGGAGGACGCCTTAAAGAACCTTACAAAAACAATAAAATAATTCAAGAAGTAATTCTAGAAGAAAATCCTAGCTTGCTTCAATCTCAGAAGAATGTTTTGCATCAATTTGATGATCTCAGTTATTTAATTCTAAATTTAGAATAATCCGCAAAGGGTTTTGTAGAATTATTTGTTTAAATTTTGTCTAGGATGTCTGAAGGAATTCTTACATACAGTTCTCCAAAAAATACTTCTAAAATTTGTTCAACGTTTCCGCTGAAGAAGTATTTGCCCTTGAGAGAATTTCCTACAGAAATATCTAAAAAAATTATTGCTCTTCCAATTCAGAAGTATTTTCATGCATTCACGCAGAGGAATTTTGAAAAGTTAGAATAATGTTCTCGGAGGATATTTTTGCTACTCAAACCATAGTTCATTCGTACGTGATTTTTTGCAAACCCTAATATTATTTTGCAGAGTGAAAACCAATGTTTAAATAGTGAAAATGTTAAACAATTCCAGATTAATGGTACTGATTACAATCACAAAGGCTTGTGAGCTTTCCATCAGATGGACCGGTAATGATGGATTCTAACCGATCCGCCCAGAAGTTGCTGAAACGTGACGAATTTCCTCATTTTTTAATGATCATGTGTACTGGCTCCTTGTGTAAGCTGCGCATACGAAAAACTGCAATTGTACATGGAACAATTGATCCGATACGATCCAAGGATTTCCAGATGATACAAAGTATCTTGTCAAAAGGAATTTGGAACAGTTTTCGGAGCTCGTGATGTTTTTCTCGTTCCGATCCAACTGCGAGAGCAATCGAACCACACAGCGCATTTTCTGTCATCCTAATGACACGATGCCCATTATCAATAAACCGAACCATATCTTCCTGTCCAAAGTTCCGGAATTCTTGAACATGTGCAATCACTGAAGTCTCACTAATGGTTCTCCTTGCAAATATTTGTGAAAAATCTCTGCAAGAAATCGGAAATGTATATATATCGGGGTAGCAGTTGGAGAAATGGTTAGATCCGGAACTCTCGATGAAACCAGAAAGGAAGCTTTCTACTCGATCTGCTTCCTATACCGAGTTGATTAAACATATCATCAAGCGCTATGATCTGAACGAACACAGTTCTTACTACTTCATCAAGCATAGACCCCGAAACGGTGTTCACTTTGAAGGAGTTCTACTCGATTATAAAGCTACAGTGGTGGTCATAAAAATAAGGCCATGTGCGTTTTGGTGAAAATTTACTATTTTTAAATGACTCCATGTTTGACCGTCTTCAAGTGTACACTGGCGGAAAATTCTCAGCCCGATGGTCGTCTGACGTGGTTCTACTCATCCGATCCAAATCACATCTTTGTTTCGTCACTCCATAGTACGTTCCGCCATTTCTTGATGCCATCGGGACCAGACCAATTCAAATGTTGTTTCGCAAAATTTAGCTCGTTTCGAATATTCTTTTTACTGAGTAGAGGAACTTTAATAGCCACACTGACCAGCTACTGAAATCTTCTGCGAATAGTACGTGACTAATTTCAAGCTGAAGCTTCTGCTGTATTGCTATAGCTGATTTGAAGGGATCATATTTGGAGACAACCGATTCGACGGTCGGTATGACTTGTTGTTTTACGTTTAGGTCCGCGGTTTTTAATATTGTTTTGTACTTTCAGTGCATTTGTACACCATCCAACGAGATGCCCTACCATTCTAGCGATTTCTCTTTGAGATTTACCTTCACTATCCATTTCAAAATCAATTGCTCTCCAAGTGCGAAAAATGAATTACACGTCACATTTTTTGCTGTATATCGTAACATAAATAGGATTGAATATATTGTTTATCGGGCGTTTTTTAGCGCATATTAACTAGTTCAACACAGCCTACATCGACGAATTTTGTATAATATTTCAAATTTGAGCGGTTCCGGTTATGTGGCCTTATTTTCGTGCCCAACTGAATTCTGACAGCTGCTGGATAAAAAGTCTTTCTCACATGCACGAGAGACACCATAGCAGATTTATTTTCAACTTAATTTGTTACTAACAAAGTTCCTATAACGACAGATAGGAGTGAGCTCTTCTGTGATGTTTTTCACTGTGAATTTTATCGATTTTGTTGTTAGAGTGAAGGGGTGGCCTTATTTTCGTGACCACCACTGTTTTTTAGATATCAGATCTTTTTAGAGAGCGGTAAGCAAGATGCCGTCGAAAATAAGTTTCGTGAGCTGAGGACGGCAATCATCTGCAAGGAAACCAAAGTGGAAGTATCTTTTAACTTAAAAACTTGTTGGAAAAAGCTGCTGTGTTTCAAACGAACAGATGTGAAGTAGGCTTTTCCCTTGCTAAGAAAGTTTATTGCGAACTTTCTATTACTGCCTATACTACTAATTTCCTTTTAAAAGAATATCAGTTTTGCTGTGGTGCCAAGTAGGGAAACCAATAAGTACACTTAAGCCCTATTGAAAAGACCATTTTGTATCGGCCAATTGAGGAATCCTGGTAATGCAAAAGTTAGGTTAACCGTAGATGGCGCTCTTTCAAAATGTTCTTATGAGCTGTTTTAGTAAAGTAATTGGTGATAACAAGATAAGAAAATCGACGATAATGACGATACTGCTCAATTCCATACAGTTTGAAACTTTAGCTTTACTTGGTTATCTCAATAATAATATATCTGTTTTATTTTGCATGCAATTATAAAGAAAAGTACATAAGCATCCAGGCACCTGAAAAGTTTCTGTTCTACTTTTACAGCACAAAGTTTGAAGCTAAGATTTTGGCCAAGATTTTCTGCAGTTAAACACAGATAAACAAGATTTATTTGGCAAAAAATAAAGATAGGAACGAAAAATAAAGTGGCAACCCTGGTAGGGAGGGTTCTTGTCCTTGGGAACCACCTGCACGTTGTTGGCGGCGTACCACTCCATGGCCTTTTTACCGTAATGGCAAGATGCCAAATCCGGCCAAAACAGTACGGAACAACCGTGTTTCTTCAGGAAAGGCAGCAGACGTTTATTCAAACAATCTTTCACGTAAATTTCTTGGTTGACAGTCCCGGAAGCTATGAAAATGCTGCTTTTTAAGCCACAGGTACAGATGGTTTGCCAAACCAGATATTTCTTTTCGAACTTTGACAGTTTCGTGTGCTTGAAAATATCTGCTACCTTTCCCCTTCCTTTTGCCGTATAAAACTCCTGTCCCGGAAGCTGCTTGTAGTAGGCTTTGACGTAGGTTTCGTCGTCCATTACCACTCAGTCAAACTTCGTCAGCATCGTCGTACAGCCTCCGGGATCGCGCTTTGGCCGTCGTATTTTGTTTATCATCGCGATTTTGAGTCACTACCTTCTTGTAAGTCGATAGTCCGGCTCGTTTTTTGGCTCGATGCACGGTTGTAGACGATACACCCAGCTTATTTGCGGCATCCTCGGAGAGGGATAGGTTAGGGTTTCGCTTTGAAACTACCGGCAACTCTCTTTGTCGTCTCAGCGGCTTCCGGTTTTCGATTTCCCCCCGATCCAGACTTCCTGGCTGTCGACAAACGTTCCCCAAACACTTTAATTACATTTGTAACGGTTGATTTGGCAACTTTTAGCGATTTTGCCAACTTTTCGTGCGAGAAGCTCGGATTTTCGCGATGCGCGAGCAAAATTTTGATACGCTGCTCTTCTTGCTTGGACGGCATTTTGACAACTGAAGAGTGAATTCCAAAATCAAAATAGGAGCAACATTCTACACACACACCTTCAAAATGAGGAGTGTTCAGGTTTTTTAAATGCAAAATTGAAAGAAATAGGGTATGTGTCCCTTGACTCAGCCTATTATGCAACCATCGATCACACTTTTTATTATAACTCATAAAGTTTATAAGCTGTAAGCAAGATTCAACTAGTTATACGCTTGCAAAGAAAAGTTTGATAAGACATTTGGTATTATGTATCACGAAAAGTTACACAACTCTTTTTATAAAGTCAGAAACATTCGAGGGATGTGGATTTAATATCGGTCTATAGGCACCAAATTAGGTCTATTTTTAGATGCAACCTCGTCCCATTCGATGGATTTATTACTAAATGCAGTCTTTGTACGGTTTTTTTCTAATTTTATGAGTTAAGGCATTGTAAGCAGTACTCGATTGACTAAATACAACATTTCACTAAACAAACTAAAGTAAAACTGCCTCGAAACACTTACGTGATGTTCATATAGGATTTATCAGCCATTCAATAATGAAAAAAATTATAATTCACTATACAATGATTTTTTCTCTTTGATTTGTGTTTAGATGAGCCACTAGAATATAAACAACCGCAAATCTATGTATTACCACTTGAAATTTTACCAATAACAACCTTTTTACTACATTATTGATACAACAGGCCATAGTTGGGAACATACAAAAAAATATGTACCCAACATTGGGTCTACGATTTTCTGGTAAAATTATTGTTGTTTAAGCTATGTGAACAGTAAGTTTGTAACGTGTAACTATTTTCTGCACATTACTTGCTTTATCGATTCAATTAAGCCAAATTTAGATCACTTGAAGATCGTGTGATCATCTGTTCAGCTTAACCAGTGAAATCAAGATGCTCCAAAAGTTCAAGAAATCGAAAATTACGCGAAAGTGAACTTCTATAAGATGATTTATATTGTCTCAATTGCTTCGGATTACATCGGTCATCCTAATAGCAACATGATTTTGTTGATTATCGCTAAATTAATGACACATTTGGTACATAGGCCGAATGAAGGAGCTAGGCTAACATTACATCCCCTTACCCTACGTCAAGTTGATATTGACCAAATTTTGACCGTATCGCCCTTTACATGGATTTTTTACATAGAACAAATGTCTTGTAAATCGTATGAAATACTCATATTGCTTGTAATCTAACAAAATGCTATCATTACACCTCTTTTGTACAATGCACAAAATGAATTTCGTGAATACCCACCAATTGCTGCTTCTCTTCGATCGTACTCATAAGGATCGAACCCCACACACTTAGATTTTTTTACAGAAATCTATAAAGTTTTACGGAATTCTCAACAGCTGAAGGTTCGGTAAACCGATTTTACGGATTTCGGTGAAATTTTACAGATATCTGTAAAAAAATTACCGGTTTTCGGTAAAGTTTTACCGAAATCCGTAAAATCGGATTACCGAACGTTCAGCTATTGAGAATTCGGTAAAACTTTACAAATTTCTGTAAAATAATCTGATTGTGCATGTTAGAAATATTTAAAACAAACAGGCTGAACAACTCCTCATTGATGTAGAAGGAGATGATCGCTCATCACCATGAGGTACCAAGAGTGAACAACAATGTTTTTGGCTAGAATGAAAGATATGAAGAGAAAGTTTTGATAGTTCCGCTAGTGTGCGGCAGGCTTGGAAACATAGCAGATGTTTTTAGGAAAATTGAGCGAAAAGGGCATGCGTACAGTGGTACTCGAACCAACGACATTTTTGCCTAACATCCCACTGCGGGGTAGGTTAAAGCACGGACTAAATCCGCCACTTCAACAGGCAACTCCTCATTGTTGCGCTTTTTTTTCTATTATATTTTAAACCGATAAAGTAGATCTGTCAGCCGTTCATGCACCCATCAGAGAGAGGTTTCTATTTTATTAGTTACAAATTACTTGTAGCTCTTTTTATTGTTTTCGTAGAATGAACGAATGATCTTTCTGTGTCAACCAATGCTAAGTGCTTTTGACAGTTGCGCGTGTGGCGATAAATACGGATGTAGCTTCTTTAAAACAACGAAAGGATTTATTAGTCCTACCTTTGATTTCGTAATATAAACAAAAAATAATTTTCAGTTTGGTAATACAATCAAAACTCATCGAGAATTATATAACGGGGCATTTAAACAGGCAAATAAAAATATTACAAAACTGAATTTCTGCTGAACAGTGTACAAAAATGTCAGAAGAACTTGAGGAGTTCTATAGCCACGTAAAGACAACGCCTTTACACAAGTTCATCGCTTTGTACCTATTTCAGAAAATCAAATTTCAGCTAAAAGAATTTCTGATTCAAAGGATTACCCAAAGAAATTCACCTAGAAAAATGCATCAAGTCTAATCAAATTAAAAAAAACTATAAGGTATAGCCCAAAGGAGTTGTGCGCAAAGGTGACATAGGACTACGCAACAATTTTCAATCTGAATCGCTAGATTGTTTGAGGAGTGGCCGAAATTGGTCTCGTTCGAAATCTAACCCCCAAACACTAAACGTTTGCACTACAACCTTAATTATTTGATGTAGCCTGTCTTGGTACTTACATTCATACATCTTGTTTTCACTGGAAATAATATGTATGACATATGATATTAAGATACTCTATGTCACGTAATATACACGGGCTGCAAGGGGTGTGGAAGTAGTTCGCCTCCCCGCGGTGCACCCTGGAAACGTTAAGCTCCCCTTAACGGCTAAACGAACTACAACGGAAGAAGCGCCATACGGCGCGGGATCCGGCAGGAGATCGTAAGCGGTCGTGACATGGGGAACAGGGACGATCCTGGGGTAATGCCGCACTCCCAGACGTTCCAACCCCGGTCCTGGCCCTGGCTTTCTCGATTGGAGGAGGGACCATGCGACGCGAGCTTCGGCAGGTACCGTAAGTGGTCGGGTAGGGAGATCGCGGACGATTTGGATTGACCACCAGACGTCCCGAACCCTGCTTGGATCCAGGAGCATCTCGATCGAATCAGCGTCAGGTCGGCGAAGCTAACTACTAAAGCCCTATGTAGTTAGACATAGTGGGTGCGTAAAGCACACCAGCCCCTCCCTGAAGTAATACCGAAAGGTGGTTCCGGGAGGGCCGGGGCCTCGAGGCACGGGTGGGTTTTTAGTGGGTCGAGGAGTTGGCGCCCTTATCCCCACACCCTGAGTTCTTCAGGAGTCTGTTTGCAGATTTTCCTACCCGTCAAAAAAAAAAAAAAAAAATACACGGGCTGCCGAATGTTGAGTCGAATACTGTGATGGAGCGTGTGTCCCCGCAACATAGCTCTGGTCCTCACAAGTTCCTACCTCATGCTTCCACGGGTCAACAGATGACAAAGACGGCCAGCTAAGGGTTGCGTACTTAGCTGGTAGTGCAGCCTGGGCACTGTTGTCCTTCTGACTTCAGCTAGATTGAGGAGGTGCGTGACGAGCGTGTGTCCACCAAGGAGGTGCGGCTCAAACAGCGGCTGAGTAAGAATCGCTGTATCTCGTCAGCTATACCTTAGGAGGCAGTCCCACCAACGCAATGTAGCCAGCGCGGTAAGATAGCATGCTGAAGTCTTACCCTACCACGAAAAATGTAAGTATTCTTTATTTTGTGAGATTTTTCCTCATTTTATTGCCCACAACTATTTTATAAGGAACAGTAGAAATTTGCAATATCCCAGTACATCTACTTGTGCAAGTGTTAATTGAATCTAAAGTTCAGTATAGCCGTGAAATTTTCATTTTGTCTTAACTTTTTATAAATCATCTATGCTAAAAATGTCTACTGTTCCTTTGACAACGGTATAACGGGGATTCCCTGGGGGGTAGCCTAAGGCAGTCGAAGGATTTGTTGACTGGACAAGGGTTCGTGGAGTCGCCAGTCCCTTGTCATGCGAAGACACGCGGCCTTCTGACCGTAGTCTTCCGAAGGTCCTCACTGAGATCGGCTGACCCTGCTACAAGAAGCCATCACGTAGGCTATTCTCTCAGAACAACCTGCTGAGAATAGTCCTGCAGCCATAGGTAATCCTTGCGCTGATGGTTGGTTCTTATTACACATCAGCACATCATCATCTATGTCACGTAATATACACTGTAGTGCAAATGGGTTATTAGTCATTTGGGACACTTTTACACAAGATGCAGGTTTCATGCTCCTCCAATTGCAAACGGGTTCTACTACTGCCAAATGTACAAATGTCGGAAACATTACGGCTTCGGCACACGAAAGATATTTTTCACAATCGACCACCTCAAAACCCAGCACTCCCAAAGACATGTCAACTCTCATGTCAACCTTGTGTTTGGCTAGCTCTCTGGGCAGCAGGATCGAAAGGCAATTTAAATTTCCAGAGACGTCATCCGCCAATTGATTTAAGTCAGTCGGGAAGCTACGCTTTCAATCCGCTCGGAAATGTCATCTACGAAGCTGTTCATGCTTATTGCTTTGGAGGCAACAACAGAATCGGGTTAAAATGCTTTAGCACCCAGTAGATGAGGTGCTATACGTTTTCTTCTTACGAACCTTGCTGCTGAAACTGATTGCCTTCCGAAATGGTGGAGCGAGAATGCACCATAAGAGCATATTCTCTCGATATAATCAACCGAACAGTATTATCCTTGGCGTAGACCAGCATTGGGAAGTAAATATGTAAGAAAATTCTATTGTTAACTCTTTAGATAGCATTTGGTGGCCCTGAAAAGAACCGTTTGGTTTTAATAATGTTACGGCCCCGGTTGTATTTTCTACGATGATTGAGAGTGCCACAATCTTTAACGCTTAGAAGATAATTATGGAAACACATACTTGCATGATGAATCCTAAAGAGTTTGAGCTGTTTAGTGGAATACCTATAACTAGAAATGAGAAGAAAAATTAGTATTTGCCATTTTATTTCAACTACCTTTGCTTATCTTGACAGATACGCGTATTTCGTCTACAATGTGCAGACTTGGAATTAAATGGTAAAAACATATTTTTCTTCTCATTTCTAGTCACATACTTGCAGCCATATGCTGCGACATTTCACAGCACAAGAGAAATATTCAACCAAACAAACTCTTTAGTAAACAAACTGATTTGGTCGTACTGGAAAGGACGGATTTAGTTGACGATAAAGAAACATTATTCGCGATTGAACTTGGGGTTTCTTCTTGGTATTCTTGGTTCAGCTCCTCGTCGGTGCGGCTGGTCAACTGCACGTGATGTGGGATGATTCTTGTGCCGTTGTTATCACGGGTGGCTTTTTCCCATCAACTCATAGGCTTAAGCAGCCTTCTTTCTCGCAGCGAGGTTGACGGGAGTATCGGTCCAAATAGCCAACTGCACCAACGACTCTGGATGACTACTGCTCACCAGTGCACCCTCCAGTGTGCCTGCTCGCCTACTGTGTTGTTACAGCAGTGTGGCTCTGCACAGCACTACGTATGTCGTAAGACTGCATCAAATTTTCTGCAAAGAGCTGGTAATGGCGTCGGATGCTATTTCACGAAAGAAGGCGGTATCAACGAAGTCAATGTAATGGTAGGTCTCTGACGTGTCGCAGTTCGGCTCGAATCATCCCTTCTAGAATTGTATTCGTTAGTTGTTCAACGTTCTTTGCGATATACCCCGGGACGCGGCGTCTAATGAATGCTATGTTTAATTACAAACAACACAATAGTAAAATTCAACCAAACAAACTCTTTAGTTAATCAACTTATTTGGACGTCCTGAAAAGGACAGGTTTAGTTGACGGGAGAGAAATAGTTTGCGATTCCTCTTGGGTTTTTCGGGAATTTGGTCTCGTTACGGGCGGCTTTTTTCCCGCGAAGTCGCAGGCTGACGAAGTGTCGACCTATCTCAAGAGCCTTCTCTGTAGGAGTTATTAAGCGATACTTGGACCAATGGCTGTCAAGTGGGATCAACTGTGGAATGGGTCTTGGTTTAATTTTTAATTTTTTTGTCAAATTCCAGCACGAGTTTGCACAATCTGGGAGAGACCGGATCTTGTCGGAATTTTTTTTATTTCTGAGGTCCACCATTCTGGCCTTAATAATTTTGATCATCCGATTGCAATGACTTTTTGAAGTAGGCAGACCAGTTCGCTGCTATTGCCTCCGGGTAGCGTTGCGCAATTGAATCAGTTCTTTAGTGGGTCTATCAATGGATACAGAGTTGCTCACCTGATCAATCATTGGTACATTTTGCTCCCGGGCCTGGGATATCGCTTGCTCGATGCTCTGCAGCTGCCGTCCGATATCATCAACCGACTAAAGGTGCATATAGAAATCGATGCTGTCGTCAATGTGTTGTCGGCCCCTTCTCAACTGGCGCGATGGTAGTTCCGTCTGGTGATACGATGCCGGTTGACCGAGGAGCCAACTTCGGCCACCACCGGATAGTGGTGGAAGTCACCGAGCTCAACAGTTTTGTTCCGAATGGAACAAGCATCCAGTTGAGGATGCTGATGGTGAGGGGAGATCACCTTCATCGGCTTGTTTCCGGGTACATCATGCGTGTAAAACTCGTGTTGCTTGACGATAAGATGAGCGCCAGCAGCACGGTGTGCAGCTTCCGTCGAGCTCATTATTTTGGTGCCCGTACTGCACAACATGAACAGCGGGTTTAGGTTAATCGCTGCAAGCTCCATTTTGAGCGCAACAATGTTCTTAGACGTAGGGAAAAGCGGCGGGATTTTCACCTTCTTCGGTACCTCCTGTACCGGGAGGGCAGCAAACCGATTGCTCGCTAGTAATCGGGCGCTGGTATCCGATAGACCATCGTCGTCATGCCGTTGTTGCTTGGAACAGCTCGGTTTCGGTGTGTTTGCGGGAGCAAATGCCGCTGGCGTGGTTGTCACCACGTGTTGATATTTACGACTCATTGACATGGCAACAGGTCGAGAGGGAAAGCTTGCACACGCTTGCAAAGCTTCCTTTTGGCTTGCCACCGCTAACAATCTGGCAAGAGCTGGCGATATGTCGCTAGCCGGACACGCAATCGCGAGATAGCAAACAAGAGGGAAACACGAGGAAAAAACTTCGAACCGAGATAGCGAAAACACGTCCGTACCACAGGACTGAAGCGGCTGTCATCCACGAATAACAATCGTGAAGCCGAAAATATGGTGGTGCGTGTGGTGCTAATTTGACAACTCGGTTTACTTGAAGGCTGTAGGCAGCAAACACAATATACGCGGTGGAAGTTGGCATAATTTTCGTTAATTTGATTCGAGAGTAAAGTCTTCCGTGTTGTACTTAGTGCAGTGATTTTCACAACGATAGTATTTTTTCATTGTTTATCAGCCAGGTATAACAATGTTTTATCTACATTACTGATACTAGTAGGTTGATAGTAGAAATATTATAAGAAATTATAATCCACTGTGAACCGAGCTTAAAATGTTCAAATTGTCACTAGCGCCACACCAAAAGTAGCAGGCTTCAAGAACTAACGCCTGCTTCAGTCCTCTGGTCCGTACGTGTCGCTTGATCGAACTGGAAAGAGACTGAGTCAAAGTTCTGCTTAGAGCTTTTATGTAATGGCGTCGGATGCTATTGCACAAAAGAAGGCGGTACCAACGAAGGCAATGTGAAACAAATTGCATCAACGGGGACAAACTTCAGTTATTGCGCCACAGTAATTGGGTATTGGTTTTATTTTAAGTTTGGTTATGAAACTTACAATTATATCCTTAAATGTGTTGATAATAGCGATGACCAAAACACTGTCACGTGCTGTCATGACGCAAAATTAGATGAGATTTAGAAGAAAATCTCCATCATCGTTTTCTCGCTGGATGAGATTTTCAAACGTAGCTCGGTTAAAATCGTAGGTCATTTTCATTGAAAATGACATTTGCCAGCCCTGGATGTTGCTGATGAAATTGAAGGTCAATATTAAGAAAAAAAATACGTTTGATTTATACTTTGCTTCAAATATACAAATTGTTGTTTGCTCACAACATTAAGAAAAATTGTCTTTTTGTCGGATTATAATGTCCGAATAAAACAAGCCTGACAACTGATGCATTTTCATGTGTCAAAAAGTAAGTGAAAAATAATTATCCGCATCTAGGATTCACTGGAAAAGAACCGATCCTTCCACTCTCTTTTCTTTCTCTTCCTCTCTCCATATCATCCTTTCTGGTATATCAGACGAGTGACAACCTTAATGACAGTAGTTGTCATTGGCTGAGAAATACAAGACGTTTCCGAGGGACTATCTAATAGTAATTTTATTTTTCTAATGTACTAGAAGTATAATGTCAGGGAAATTCTGTGTGACTATTATTATGAAAAGGGATTCAATTATTCAATTACTAATTCTTATATAAACAACTCTCTGAACACTTTGATTGTTATTTTTTGTATTCTCCCCAGCGCGGTAGTCTATACGGAAGCCTATACGGAACTATCAATACACTTTGTCTTCATGTCTATTCGTTCTAGCAATAAAATTACTGTCCACTCCTAGCGCTTCGCATGGAGATGAGGAATTATCTGCTTCTGCAAACTTCTTCAAACTCTCTGAACTGGATTGGTTGTTCTCAAAAGGACAGATTATTTATTAGTTGGTTGCGCCAACCAGCTGTGTAGAATTTTCCTGACGGCTCGCCCTCCATGGAGGCGTTTTTGCAGTTGCGGCGAACGAATCGGCACCATGATATTAGATGCACAAACCAAACGAAATAAAAGTTTAATTTTTGTATAAACAACTCTTTTAATTAAATTGGGGTTGTCCTAAAAAGGACAGATTATCAATTTAAGGATTGCGCCAAACAGCTGGGTAAAATTTTTACCGACGGCTCGCCCTCCATCGAGCACCGAACTAAATTTAAGATTACTTCTTTAATAAACAACTCTTTTATTTTAATTTATTGTCATCAAAAGACATTTTATTTCCACCTACTGCTGCTCGCCCCAAAGGACGGTTACCCCCAAACAGCAGCGTTTTTGAAGTCGCGGCGAAACAATTGCCACAATGAGGTAAGATGGCGACTTGAACAAACCGACGCGATTGTGCGCCCCCATAATCCGCCATTTGCCGGCGTCGGTGGTGTAGTGGTAAGCGTGACTGCTACTGGCACCCAGTGGGTCTGGGTTCAATCCCAGTCGACGTCGGTGGTTTTTCTGAGGCGAAAACTTGGCCACGTCTTCCTTCGGAAGGGAAGTAAAGCCGTTGTCCCGGCTCATAGTCATGAGTCGTTAGGTAGGTCCAGGTGGTGGAGTCGTCTCCCTGGCGTCGGTGATTGTCACCATGTGAGGAAATAGGCCGACGGAAAATAAATAAGTAAAAAATAATAATCCGCCATTTTACCTCATCGCGACGATCGCTGTTTGGGAGAGCCTTGGTACTTACCACCACCAGCTGCTACGCGACCACCAGCTGCGACCAGCTGCCTGCGACCAACGACCAGCTCCGCACAGCTTCAATGTTGCCAAACGAATGAGGCAAATTTTTGCTAAGTGTGCGTTTTACGGTATAAGCTGCATGCGAGACGAATGACATGATTGATTAAAGTCCCTTCTAATACAAAGAAGAAGGAGATGATGCAAGACGTTCCTTGCTTCGATTTGAAAACTGTGATAGGAAATTTGGTAAATTTACTCTGCAAAATGACATTATAAGACATCACCTTATATTTGCGTTATATTCAATAGTTTACTATTGTTTGAGAATAATGTTTGACAATTGAATTGGAGCGCGGTAAAATTTCCGACCGATTTAGGAACAAATCATGTAAATCTATCGTGGATTATTTGAGTTATTCGCGTATAAAACGTACGATTTTTTGTGAGGGTCGCAATATTTTAGATTTTTATTTGACACCCTACCCTTGCCGTAAGACGTAGTCTACGTCAAAAATCCCCAACTGTCAAATTTCCTACCGATCAGGTAAGAATTCCTATATTTAAGATACCGAAAAACTATCTAAGGTTCGAAACACAAAATTCACAAATTTGGCAATAAAAGCCTGAACTCATCTCAGCTATTGAACATTAAAGAAAAATTAGCGTTCACACATAAAACTTGATCAACTTTGTATGGAAGAGAAGGGAGAAATCAATTTATAAATCATATGCTTTAGTTTAAGATTAATATAAGCTCACTTATTTCCACACTGCAGAAATCAAGCATATCTGACTGGTGAAAAAACCCTAACCTAAGAATTATAATATGTAACAGCATAATTTTATTTAATAGGGAAGCGGAACCTATCTTGAGCTCAATAAGCAGACCTCCAGTGGAAATCGGTGAATATGCACTGAATACCGAACATTTAATACACAAGTTATTCACAATTTATTCGTTCACTTACCGTTAATCGTTTAGCAGTACACAAAACATTCGATTCTGATAATTTTCTTCCAATTTAATACGGAAAAGTTGCCACTGCTATGTATCTATTGTAATAAGATCACGAAAAACATTAATCCCATCTGTGTACATATGTTAATCGTACTGATTTTAATCAAGAAAAAATATAAACAAGTGGATTATTAGACAGCACTTTACGTGTGTTGGGTAGCATGCATATAACCAAGACAAAATGAAAGGGTTTGTTTGTTATTCTTCCATGAAAATATTGACAACAAGACTCACCATAACGTTGGGCATAGAAGGATCTATGAATGATTGAACACGCACACTAGCGTTGATGTGTATGCTATATAGTATGTGAGCAGTGCCGCCAAATTCAACAGAAATGGAAACATGTGGAATTTTATTTCTAGGTAAATATTGAAAAAATCTACAATTATTTAATCTATGGAAAAATAAAATAGTTCAACTTTGGGCGATTTGTGGCACTCCCACAAAAAAAAGTGATATTGAAGTACTGCCAAACCCATTTCATTCGAATAAGAGTCATAATAAAATAGTTTGGCAACATCAAGTGATTATTTCGATTGTAAACACGGTTCAGAATAGGTGCAAGCGAATTTAAATTATTGTGAAAATTAATCCGATAGTGTTCTAGTATTTTATCACGTATTCGTAGATTCTCGTGTGGCTAGTGTAATAAGTGAAGTGTGATTTTTATGGTTTGTGCAATTACGCAACGAAAATGTGTGAGGATATAGAAAAATTAAAAAGAAAACTTGGAGAAAAGCTCGAGTATATTCCCTAGTACGGTTATACAGAAAAAAATAATTAATTTTAATAAACACGTAAAATTTCCCCTCGTTGAATTCCATGCCAAAGGAAAAGTAAACAACGAAATTGTTTTTCAACAATGTTTGCAATCTTTTATGCAACAGACTAGATTCAGGCGTAATTTTGCTTAAATTTACATGAAATATACCATTATTTTCTGGTAAATCTAGCATTCCCTTTATGTGCATTAGATAACGCAGAAAATTCAATGTTTCTTTTTATCTGTGTAGATCAATACGTCGAATTTGTAGTGCAAAGGTAAGAAATTGTGTTGAAAACCTGATTATTTTTACGAAATTTGAAATTGGATGACTGCAGAGTGTGATGAATATATGTACTTTGGTGAGCATAGGTCCCCCTTCCCTATCTAGTAACACAAACGAGATTAAGCTAGCAAGTAAGTAAATCTTAGAAGAAGATTTCAGTAAATTTTATTAACAATTCATATTTATGGATTGACTTTTAGTGTCATAAAACGCTTAGCCAACCTACTACATGCCACAATATGCCTGTTGCTAAATTACCCGGACAGTGAAATTATCATTCGACATCGTTCTGAACTGGCTGTAATGTCAAAGTAATTTGCCATCCCATATCAGGAGGTACTCCGTTTATAATGCTATAGAATCGAGTAATAAAAATAAATACATTCGCGTGCTGCCCGAGACGTTGCGCACACTTCTTGGTCATGAACTGCAGCTCTAATCACCATACAGCGAGCACTGCTGATCTAGTTTTGCTTATTTCTCCTTCGTACGTAGGTATGTGGTAGGATCGTTCAAGCTTCTGCAGGCAAATCATCGAATTCCGTTTTGAGCACCGCTTGAATCCATTTCGAGAAAGAGCCAACCCGAACGTACACTCCTGGCAGGCCTTCACTATCGATTTTTGACTGAATAGAAAAAATCACAAAATTATATCATCATGAACCATGTTTCCGATCGAATTCAACCAACCTTCGCCAACGCATAAGAATTCAGTCCAATGACGTGATATCGACCGTCGATTTTCACCATCAGAGGTCCTCCTAAATCACCCGTGCAGTTGTCTCCCGTCTCGTCCCAAACACAAAATTCTTTCATCCCAAGTTCGGCTTTGTGTCTCCGGAACAAAATTTGGCAATCCTTTGGCTCAGATAAGTTACCGCTATCAGTTTACTGCTCGTGCTCAATCTACCGAAGTCGGACTTGTCCTTTTTGCAAATGTGGACATGCATAACCGTGTAGTTGACGCGATCGTTTTTGGGCAAACAGATCGGTCGAATTTTCTCGGTAATGTTAACCCGTTCGGCCAGTCTTATCACCGCAATGTCCCTCTTCTCGTGTAAAAACACATTCTTCACAGGTATGGACAACACATCTCGTTTTCTGTTATTCATTTCTTTGTTACTCTTCGACGCTGCCCATGTTGGTGTGTCACCCAGACGTATTCCGGTCACCACCCAAAACGGATAAGAATTATGAATGCTTGAAATTGTCGTCAATACATGACGATCGTCGATCAATACTCCTTTGCTCAAAGTTTTCTTCCGGGCTCCACCATTTGGGTTTGTGTGCTCCAAAATTGCTATCCAAGGCACATCATCACCGCTCAGTTCTCCACATTCCGGTGGGGGTAACCTAATACCAGGAACCGATTTGGGCGTCGTTGATTGTTCAACATTTTCAGTCGTAGTGAAAATCGGAACCTGGGTAGTTGTAGACGTTACTTCTGTTTTTACATCGTTCGTCACTTCAGAGGTAGTTGAGCTTATTGTGTTTGTGGGTTTTATTCTGAAGCGATTGGGTTTTGGGTTCATCGTCGGCATTACTGTATTAAACGGAGAATTTGATTTTCCCTCAGTATGATCTGTTTGGTTGGCATTTTCCGTAATGGACCATATTCTTGGATTAAAACGACTGCGTACAAAAACCGGCACACTTGAAGTTTCAACCCATTCCTCTGAATCATTGTCATCGATCAATGTTTCATTCTCCCCTCGAACACAGTTTTCTGAAATTGAACCACATTTCTAAACTCTTCAGCATTCTTTACTTCATAATAATGGCGATACCTACGATATTGATCTAAGCAGATCACTAAAACCGCCACCAAATAAAACTCTTCCAGGCGCATTGTAAATCACTTTGCATCTGCTTAACGAGCTAACCAAAATAAAACTGAATCCCTTTCACGCACAAATAGAACTGATTAAAGAAAAGAAAAACAAAAACTCACCGCTAACGCTGATAAGAGTTTAGACCCGCATCCGATTAATTCAAATATTTGTTCATAAATAAATTCGCTGTGACTAGCGAAGCAGGGTTGAAGTTTGTTCTGTTATCAGTTTTCTTAAAAAGAAAAAAAACTATTGTTATATCAGTAAAGACTCGTATGCAATTGTTTTATCTTGGCAACGGAGTATTCTGCATTCATTACTTAAAATGATGGTTATTTGGGAGATTTTAGCATTCAATCACTGAGCCGTATTTAGTTTAGATGCCAGAAAAGGTTGTTGACGTTGATGGCTGAGGATCATTTGAGGTCCCAGACGTTCACAATGAAACCCTAGAGAAAGGATAGTATACATATATATATGGTTAAGCATTATTTTAGAAAGTCCTTCCATCTCGGTTATCTGTGTACTTTTTCAATGCCCTACTGCAGTAGAGTGGAGCACTGCTTTGGCGGTGGACCGTTTTAACTAGAGAATCATCGTCTCAGAGTCTAATAATTGTATCTTTACGTGGATATGGACATACCAGACGGACAACATCCTAATACAGCCAATGGTTTGAAGAGCAGAATAAGGAGTGTATCGAAAATAAGCTATCCACAAACTTTCTTTCAAATTATGTTGAAAACCGATATTATATACAAAAAATTGATCCTTTATTGTACGAGGTTAAACTTGAACATAATGAAGACCGGATGAAATTTAAGTTATTCCTTCACGAATTTTCGAACTTTGTATCGAATGCTCTTCATCAAGTTCCGGACAAGTGTTGCATGGCATTTTTTGGACGCTTGAGCCCAAATTTTTTAGACCTTCTTGAAGACCCTCTTCACGATTGCCCAGTAACGTTTGATGGGTCCAAGCTGAGGGCAATTTGGTGGATTGATATTTTTCTCAACGAAATCTATACCCTTTTCCGCAAGCCAATTGAGAGTGGTTTTGGCATAGTGAGCCGACGCTAAATCCGGCCAAAACAGTGCAGGTGTACTATGCTTCTTACATAAAGGCAACAATCTCTTCTGGAGACACTCAGATCGATAGATTTCCGCATTTATAGTTCCGGTAGTGTAAAAAATGGTTGACTTCAAACCACAGGAACATATTGCTTGCCATACCAGTACCTTTCGATCAAATTTCTCCACTTGAATCGACCTGTCCGCATCGCTCACATCCTCCCCAACGACGGCAGTAAAGTATTGTGGACCTGAAGGGTTTTTGAGTCCTCCTTTACATAGGTCTCATCGTCCATCAAAACGCATGCATCCGGACGCTGCAAAAGACGCGAATACAATTTCCGGGCCCTTGTTGCTGCTCGCTTCTTCTGTTCTGCACTTTGTTTCGAGATTTTCTGCTTCTTGTAGGTCTTCAGGTGGTTTCGCCTCTTGATACGCTGGATCATTCCGACACTCGTTCCTGCTTTTTTGGCCAAATCACGTATTGACATTGATTTGTTGTTCATGATTAGAGATACCACTTTCTGCTCCAGTTTCGGGTTGGAAGAACCGGGTTTTCTGCCTCTTCCTGGTAGCTCATCCAAAGAATAGTGTTCCCCAAACTTATTAATGATGGTTTTAATACTCGCATGATGAATTCCAAACCGCTTCGCCAATTTTCGCATAGTAATACCCTTCTCACTTAGCCATGTGTCCAGAACCTTAATTTTCACTTCCTTTTCAATACGCGACATTTTGAAAACGCAGAATTTGAACCGCACAAACAAGTAAACAAAAGAAAGCTGACAGTCAAACGCACAGAATGCAGTGTTCAGAGCATAAAAAACCATCACAAATACATGCGTACAACGCAAATGTATGTGGATAGCTTATATTCGATACAATCCTTAGTTATATAGCTTTAATTATTTATACTGATTTTATTAAAATAAATAATAATAGTGTTCTTCGTATAGTGCCGGATACAAGGACCAGCGACCAAATTTGCCATAGGTTTGTGTATTTGTTATTTTATTTCTGCTACGAAAATATACGTTTTGCGGCAAATCGAAATTCTCACTCAGCTGGGTGAAAACCATGCTCTCTCTCAAGCAGGTTGTCGGTGAGTAGCGAACCGTTTATCAGCTACTCATACTCTCCGAAAATTATAAATCGCCGTTGCTTTTCTCACGAAAACTGCTGTGAGCGTATAATAGTCTCTCTTTTCTCACATTCTCATTTGTTTCTCCAAGGGGGTGAAAAAGGGCGTTTCTTTTCTCAAGTAGGCGAACATTTCGGTCTCTTGTTTTGCCAAACAGAATCTCGTCAGATTCTTGCAGTTCAGGAGGCGATTTTGATTGTTACTTTATAACTATTATAATATACTATTATTTGTGTATTTCTATGCCCAATGATTATTTGAATCCCGTCTTTTTTGTGTGTGGATTTATTAAGTTTCCGTTCTTGGGCAGTGTTGGCGATAATCGCCTTGCCGTGTTCGAAGGTCTTTCTTCGGTAGTTTCAACTAGCCCCGAAAAGGTGTCACTCGCAGAGAATAGCCCAACGACCCACAAAATGATCAAAGTCCCTTTTTACGGGAGGACTTTGCCGATTTCCCAATCGAGATCAAACGCGCACAAGTCTGGGAATGCCAACGTAAAATCCACTTGTTATCAAATGGCTAGAAAGAAAGCACTAAAACGAAATGTGTTTAAGATTCGATGTGTATTTCGATACCGACTATTTACAAAATTTTGAACTGTTCTTTATCTGCCTATTCAAGAGCAACCATCGGCTACCATCGTAATCGGGATCAAATTCTCTCTCGCTCTCTACTCTCAGACAAAGACAATTCGTGTCATGTCGAACTGTTAACGTTACACTAATTCAGGTTTCTTAAACTAAATATGGATATCTTGAACAGGCAGTAATCATAATCATATGGAATTTATTTCGGCTTATTGTTTGCTTAAATTTTCTTTGCTATTCTGCTAGGCCCGGTGATCAACTTTCTTTAATTATATTACTTTGGAATTTTTCGCCATTTCAGAGTTTGGAGAGTTCTTCCCATGTGCGCACCAGTAAACAGAGTGCACACAATAGATCGCTAGAATAACTATACAAGCCACAGTGGTACATGAGCGTCTTCCAACCGACATTTTGCCTGTTAATGGCGGACTAGTCCGTGCATCAACCTACCCGCAATGGGATGTTAGGCAAAATATCGTTGGTCAGTACCACTGTACACTGCCCTTTTCGCTCAATTTTCCTAAAACATCTGCTATATTTTCCAAGCCTGCCGCACACTAGCGGAACTATCAAAACTTTCTCTGCATATCTTTCATTCTAGCTAAAACATTATTGTTCACTCTGGTGCCTCATGGTGATGAGCGAACATCTCCTTCTACATCATTATCATTGTGTATTATAATAATCATATTAAAGTTATTTATAAAAAATGATAATTTAATTTCGTCTGTTTCAAGGTTGGTTGGTTGGTTTGTAAATGACTGAACAATGCGTACCATTGGTACTTCGCTAACCTAGAGGTATAAAATAGACCCTACTGCGATCCTTAGCCTCTTGTCCAGTAACTTCCATCGCTACCTCCCCGTGGTGCCAACTGGGGTATGAGTAACCATAGGAAAGATCGGGTAACCAACCCCGGTGGGACCTTGGTCATATGCTGACAGGGAAGGGGGGGCTGTCCTCTTCAAAGGGTTCAGTCTATCTGAGCGTCTGTCCTCCATGTTAGGAGCGGCTGATCGTCGTCATTGTGCCAGCGTGGGACTCTAAACAGTGCTGTGCGCGATGGTCCTCCAGTGAGACAGGGGGTTGGGAAAGGCCCAACAAGCCGCCCTTAAAAAATCATTGTTACAAATAATACAGAATTTAATACAGACCGGAACAATCGGCAAAGACCTAGGCGACGAATTAAGGACTACGATTGGGAACATGGAACTGCAAATCGCTCTGCTTTCCTGGCTGCGATCGGATAATCTACGACGAACTTCAACCACGTAACTTTGAAATCGTAGCACTGCAGGAGGTTTGCTGGACAAGACAGAGGGTATGGAAAAGCAGGCATCGAGCGGCTACTTTCTACCAGAGCTGTGGTACCACAAACGAGCTGGGCACCGGCTTTGTAGTGCTGGGCAAAATGCGTCAACGCGTGATTGGATGGTTTCCGATCAGCGCTAGAATGTGCAAGCTGAGGATCAAGGGTCGATTCTTCAACTACAGCATCATCAACGTACACTGTCCACACGACGGGAGACCCGATGACGAAAAAGAAGCGTTCTACGCGCAGCTAGAGCAAGTGTATGATGGCTGCCCGCAGCGGGACGTAAAAGTCGTCATTGGTGACATGAGCGCACAGGTAGGACGGGAGGCAATGTACAGACCGGTAATAGGGCCTAACAGCCTGCATACCGTATCGAACGATAATCGCCAACGATGCGTGAACTTTGCGGCCTCCCGTGGTTTAGTAGTTCGAAGTACCATCTTCCCCTGCACAGACATCCACAAAGCCACTTGGAGATCATCTGGCCAACGAACAGAAAATCAAATCGACCATGTTCTAATCGACGGGAAATTCTTCTCCGATATCATCAACGTTCGCACATACCGCAGTGCGAATATAGACTCGGACCACTACCTAGATGCAGTATGTATGCGCTCAAATCTCTCGACGGTGTACAACACGCGTCGAATTCGGACGCCACGACCTAACATTGAGCTACTACGGGAAACCGGAGTTGTCCAGGAATACGCGCAATAGCTAGAAGCAGCCCTACCAACGGAAGAGCAGCTTGGCGCTACTACTCTTGAG
The DNA here is from genome assembly GCA_034211315.2 of Aedes japonicus. Classification (NCBI taxonomy): domain Eukaryota; kingdom Metazoa; phylum Arthropoda; class Insecta; order Diptera; family Culicidae; genus Aedes; species Aedes japonicus. The sequence continues at coordinate 4,800 of JASCZW010004718.1, read as the reverse complement.
GATGGCTGGAGAAATATTCGAACCACCATTGGTAGCACTGCATTAATGACACTAGGTACTGCTGCACCGAATCGAAAAAAATTGCTGGTTTGATGGCGATTGCAAGCAGTTAGTAGAGGAGAAGAATGCAGCACGGACGAGAATGCTGCAACACCGTACGAGAGCTAATGTGGAACGGTTTAGACAGGCACGGAACAGACCAAATTTTATTCTTCGAAGGAAAAAGCGCCAGAGGGAAGATCGAGACCACGAAGAAATGGAAGCACTGTACCGTGCTAACGACACACGCAAATTGTATGAGAAGTTGAACAGCTCGCGCAAAGGCTACGTACCACAAGCTGATACGTGCAGATACCTGGATGGCAACCTTCGCACAGGAGAGTGTGATGTGATTGAAATATGGAAGCAGTACTTCGACGAGCACCTGAACGGTACTGTTACAGCGAACGAAAGTGGCCCGGTAATAAATCTAGGAACACGCGCAGAAGATGACAGGACCCCGACTCCAACCCTTCAGGAAGTTGAGGAGGAAATTGGTCGGTTGAAAAACAACAAAGCTGCTGGTGTTGACCAACTCCCAAGCGAGCTATTGAAATTCGGTGTTGAAGCACTGGTCAGAGCGCTGCACTGGGTAATTACCAAGATTTGGGAGGAGGAATGTTTACCGGAGGATTGGATGGAGGAAATAATGTGTCCCATCTATAAAAAGGGCGACAAGCTGGATTGCTGCAATTCTCGTGCTATCACGCTACTGAGCGCTGCCTACAAGTTGCTCTCCCAAATATTATGCCGCCGCATGTCACCAATTGCAAAGGAATTCTTGGGGTGCCCACGCTACTACTAAGCCCCCACCAAGTGGGATTCATGGGTGCCCGCGCTACTACGGACCAGATTTTCGCGATTCGGCAAGTGCTGCAGAAATGTCGCTAATACAACGTGCCCACACATCATCTTTTCATCGATTTCAAATCAGCGTATGATACAATCGATCGAGACCAGCTATGGCAAATCATGCACGAATATGGATTTCCGGAAAAATTGATGCGGTTGATCAAAGCAACGATGGATCAAGCGATGTGTGTCGTCCGAGTATCAGGGACGCTCTCGAGTCCCTTTGAATCTCGGAGAGGGTTACGGCAAGGTGATGGATTGTCGTGTTTGTTGTTTAACATTGCACTGGAGGGTGTGATTCGAAGAGCTGGGAAAGACACGACTGGCAGTCTGTCCAACTATTTGGCTTCACCGACGACGTTGATATCGTAGCACGTAACTTTGAGACGATGGCGAAAAGGTACATCAGACTTAAGGCTGAAGCTGGAAGGATTGGGCTTGTAATTAATGCGCTGAAAACAAAATACATTAAGGGAAGAGGATCACGAGAAGACAATGTTAGCCTCCTAGCACGAGTTCAGATCGGTGGTGATGAAATCGAGGTAGTAGACGAATTCGTGTATCTGGGCTCATTGGTGACCGCCAATAACGACACCAGCAGAGAAATACAAAGGCGCATTATGGCTGGCAATCGTGCCTACTTTGGACTCCGAAGGACACTAAGGTCGAACAAAGTTCGCCGAACCACAAAGGTGACCATCTACAAGACATTAATTAGACCGGTAGTTCTCTACGGCCACGAAACATGGACATTGCTAGTGGATGACCAACGCGCCCTTGGAGTCTTAGAACGGAAGGTGCTGCGTACCATCTACGGTGGACTGCAGATGGAAGACGGAACGTGGAGGAGGCGAATGAACCACGAATTGCACCAGTTGCTGGGAAAACCTCCCATCGTACACATCGCAAAAATCGGTCGACTACGATGGGCTGAGCATGTCGTTAGAATGTCGGACGACAGCCCTGTGAAAATGGTTCTCAAAAACGAACCGACAGGTACTAGAAGAAGAGGTGCGCAACGAGCAAGGTGGATCGATCAAGTAAAAGGCGACCTGCATATCCTCCGCAGACAGCGAGGCTGGCGAGTAACAGCCATGGACCGAATAGAATGGAGACAACTTCTGTGTACAGCAGAGGCCACGCCAGCCTTAGTCTGATTGGTAAGGTAAGGTAAGCACTTGGGTTTTGGAAATTTACCCTCGAGTTAAGTGGTTTATGAAAATAGTCCTAAAATCCCAAAAATATAGAAAAATAATACCCAGAACATAACCCAATATGCCAATTCGAGATATTTTAGCTGTACGTGATTTGGAGTACATGAAACTCATTTATGTGTTTTTGACTAACATTAGCTTAAAATTGTAGTTAGTTTAACCTGTATGTTTACTATAATTTTTTTTTATCGGTGTATGTGTGTGTTTTTTTTTCTTTTTCAAAAATGTTCAAGTCAAAAGAAAACCATAAATTGTATAGTTATAAGTGTTTATATAATTTAGAATTTAAATTTAATGTGTTGTGTAAACCATATTTTAAATTCCCACCCTCTTTCCCATCCGTAATTTGTAATTCCTATTAACCTCGAGACGTCCGCAAGTAATCGGTTCTATCCCCCTAACTTTAGTTTTATGATAAATGATGTATAAAAATATGAAAACATGCCTCTGTACAGTTGATTCGATTGAGCCTGTACAAATAAATGATTAATAAAAAAATAATAAAGCAGATTTTTTAGAAAGTAATAAACATGCTTTGCAAAAAGCTCCATATTCCTTTTCTGAATATGCTAACCAATCATACATTTTCAGCCAATTCGTTTGGAAGTGAAGATTATTCCTTTTTCCAGAACCCGGAAAAGAATACTTTAAAGGAGTACGCCAGATAGAGTCGTATGTCGCGCAAATTACACTTATGTCCAACGAATGGTTCAAAAACAGAGGATGGATGTTATTTGAACCAGCGTTACTTTGTTACTCGTTGCACGGATTTAAAATTTAAACTTCTGGTTCTGCAGGAGTTGCCTGAGAAGGCTGTTCTTGTGAGCTGCAGCCAGGAATTTGCTGTAATCAAAAAAACGAAAAGGACATGCCTATTTTGAAAAGTGCAACTTTGATCTACATTATAAAACATAGATCTATATTATTAAAATCAATTTATTGATGCGTCCATTATTGGATTCTCAAGCATTTTAACTTGATGATCATAAACTCCAGAGGCCAAGACTTGTTTCACTGATTATAAAGAACAGTGACATAAAAACAAAAATCTTGTGAGCCTATGTTTTTCAAAAATTGTGCAGAAGAAGTTTTTGTATCTGCTAAAGGGTGTCCACAGTTAAATTTCAGCACTTTAAACTCGTCCTCAAAAACAAGTCTCTCTACCGATTGTCATGAAATATTCCGGGAATAAAATACAATGTATAATCTTGGTTTAGGTATTTTTATTTCACTGTATTTCTTTACCAAATCCAAAAGCGCAAACATTCTTCTTAAAACCACGCATATGATTTTGTACAACGCTTGAACCGACATTTTTTCCGCTTTCAACCATGACTTCAACAATTCCTGTTCTGTAGTGACAACTTTAGGATGCTTACAAAGTTCGTGCTTCATTATAGCCCAATATTTTTCAATTGGCCGAAACTCTGAAGGATTCAGGGGATCAAGATCTTTCGGCACGAAATTGACACTATTCGTTTTATACCACTCCAGAACATTCTTGGAGAAGTGACAAGAGGCTAGGTCCGGCCAAAAAATTGTAGGAATGTGGTGTGTTTTGAGAAACGGAAGCAGTCGTTTTTTCAGGCATTCATTCGTGCATACTTGACCATATACAGTTGAAGTTGTCACGAAAGGCTTGCTCCGATTACAACACGAACAAATCCCCTGCCAAATTATGAATTTCTTGGGGAACTTTGACACTTGCTGTTTCCTGAGAGACTCTGAAACATCGAACTTGTTTTTCGCAGTCACATATAGGTTGCTGGGAATCGCTTGTATAAAGTCGCTTTTACGTGTGTTTCATCGTCCATGATGCAGCAATGTGGTTTCGTCATAATTTGTATGTACAGCTTACGCGCACCTGTTTTAGCTGTTCTATTCTCACTTTTACTTTTTTTAAAAACACTATTTAAAAAAAAAAACTTTTTTGAGCGTATTAGTAGAACGATTGTGATTGGGAAACTAGGAGAATTTAAAATTTAACACTTCATTTGATCACAGCGCTCGACACTGAAGAAGTCTGTAAGTAGCAGACGAAATAGGCCTATCTGTCAAAAGATAAGCTCATAGTGGAATTAAAAGGAATTTGCTCGAGATTACTAGCGAAAATTTAAAAAAGTGTTTCAAGGTTTAATTTTTTATTTTTATAAAAAAGTGATCAAATGAAGTGTTAAATTTTAAATTCTCCTAGTTTCCCAATGTCCTATTCTGTTTTTCATTGCGGTTTGGAGCTTTCTGAACGTTGAATGAACGGAGCCCGGCTCGCTTCTTGGCTTTCTGCACGAAACTTTTTTGAAACATCCCGATCGGAACAGTTGGGTTTGCGTTTAAAGGCAGAGCCAATCGCTTGTGATCCTTCACACAGTACGGAACACTTTTTCTACCACTCACCTTCTTTCGATCGACAGCTAAACGTTCCCCGAAACGTTTGATGGCACGAGATACTGTAGACTGGTGAATTTTCAACGTCTTTCCGATGGCTCGGTGCGCAAGAATTGGGTTGTCGAGGTTCGTGAACAAAATGTTCTCGCACACTTGCTGTTCCTTCGACTCTACGACACATTTCACAATGAAACTCATGCAGTGTAAACAATACACATTGAGGTCATTTCACCCAAAATTTCGTTGGAATCAACCCAAAGGGCGAAATGTTGCAGCTTATTGAAAGTGATGCAATTTAACTGTGGACACC